>JAFIRS010006615.1:0-34643 GCA_018342105.1 Gonioctena quinquepunctata | reverse complement strand
GATGCCATCAAATTACAACTGCTGAAAGGTATCGCCGACACTTCCACTGATTTCTTTAAAAAAAAAGGGGGACTTGCACATGTTCCAACCCACGATCGGTTCCACCACCGTGGACAGTGAAAACTTCGTCGTTTGTGAAAATTTCTTGATTTATGTTCCCCAAAAAAATCTATCATAACACCCAATAATGATCTACGCATTCAGTAACATAAATATCAATGATATTACTTTTTGTTGAATTTTAAAAATTTCCCAAGTAAAAAAATGCATCGCATTTCCCAATGGGGGTTTTAACCATCACAATTACACGAATTTGGGGTTTCAAAAGTTCCCAATACCACACCCTCTCCTGTCTCATCTGACTTTCAAACAAAATATTTTTTCATCAGGTTCCCCAAGAGAAGGATCAGAGTTCCCGTTCGATTTGTTGGAGATCGGGGATAAACGGTTTTGCCGAAATCCCCCGGTTTTGGGCATCGTAAAGAACCTCATCGGGACCTTCCCCAGCGAAATTATCGAAAACTGAACAAATACCGACAAAATTCGTTTTGCCAACCTCGTCGATATGAGAGCAGGTTTTGACATTCAAGCATTTTTTCGTTGATTGTGCTTCCCAAACCCAAAAGGAGTTGCCATCTGACTGGAGATCAATGCTCAAACCTGAGTTTCTTTGGTTCCTCCACTCCACATATACATTTAAGAAAACAAATATCTAAACCACGTCCCGTAGAACCTGAAAATGTATCTGAAAGGGTTCCGGGGGAATTTGGTAGATTCTATACCAAACCCAGACGGCCTTTTTACTTCAGACTTGGGGAAACAAAAAAATTATTTGGGGTTATATTCAAAAGTGGAATGTGGGATTTCTGAATGTTTTTGTGGGGGAAATATAAAATGGTTTGTAGTAACAAAAGAAAAAGTTCTCAAAAACTTATCAGTCGTATCAGAAAAAGTGGAAGTGAGAAAAGAATCGAAAAACTGAAAGGCAGGTTTTTTTTTATAGATACATTTGTTTTTAGGAAAAAAAAAAAATGATAAAAAGGGGTATTGGGGATTTTTTATACCAGGAATTGGAAATATATGAAAATAGAATTGATGGAGTGGATTTTGTTTTTGGTTTTTTTTAGGTCTTGGGAGTTATTTTTTTTATTGATTTTTATGTTTTCAAAATTTTGTACATAAAAAAGTATATTGGGGATTCATACTTGAAAGTCTTGTGAAAAATGATTTTTTTATTGTGTCAAAAATTTATTTGAAAAAGAGAAAATTTATTTTCTCTCAGGATTGAGACTATGATTCATTTAGAAAAAATGACACTGTAAGCCAAGAGGAAACGGTGTTTTGGAAATTTTTTTGGGGAAAAAAAGGGATTGGGGAATTTCAGACCCAAGACCCAATTTTTTGGGTATAGATGAGGGAAAGGGAGTAACAAGTTTGGGACCGTATTGAGAAAAATTTGTCCCTCAATTTCTTTTGTTGGCGATTTTATTTTGGAAGAAGCATTAGGGAATTTCAGACAAAAGTTGAAGGTTATTCTGCCGAACGGTGAGGAGAGGCAGCAGCGAGGATGGGGAATTCAGACCACTGTTGAGGTAATTTTCGTGAGCTGCGGAGAAGCAGTTTGGAGAGAGAGGGTACCTAGGAAAATGGTGCTCCTTGTAGGTTGCTAGAAGAAAGCAGCTGAAAAGGTCTGAAAGTTGGTAGTGAAGCGATTTGATCGCGTTGTGCGATAAACTTTATGCACCCAAGAATAGGGTGATGGCTTTCTAGGTTGGACCTATCTTATAGGTTGGATTCAGGTAGAATCTCTGAATTAAAGGGGACATTTTGTGCGGCGCACGTCGTGCTTTTGTACGTTTTGTTGTTGTGTCATTGGAAACGGTTTTATGCGTTTTGCTCTGTAGAAGGTGCCGCAGAATTCTTCTTCCAGACGGAAGGACACCAGATGGTGAAGTGAAAGTCCCGCAACTCGGAAGTCCTACATCCATTATTAGAGTGTAATCATTCAGATTAGGAATTGTATTGGAAGTGTATACATATTATTTCAAGAATGAAGGTCATTAAAATATCCACCACTTGGTCACATCTCTGTCTTCTATGACCATATCCTATGATCATTAAAATTTAGATACTCTCGGTTTCATTTAAATGTGCCATTTTTCGCGGAAATTATTAACACTAAATTTATTTTATTGACATTGACAACTCATGTCAAGAGCAAGTTTCAAGACAAAAACTATGCGGCGTTGTTATGTAGCTGGAAACTTCCAACGGTAACTTGATTGACTATAAACTTGATGTTATAAAAATATTTTTATATTATTATAAGAAAGTTATTTTCAAAATTTGATATTTCGAAAACGGTTAAATCAGGATATGATTTGCTATATACATTTTATTCAAATTTCGGGAAGAATTGAAATATGAAATAATATACAGGGATGCATTGAAATATATTTGTTCTATTCAGTTTGGAAAAAAAGTAGAATTTTGGAGACTTTTTGATTCTTTGAAATTCTAAAGGGGCAATTTAGTGAGTGGCTCTTTCTAAAAGAAATTTTATGAAGTTTATTGAATCATCTTCTTGTGGTTTCATTTTTCTGGAATTTTTGTCGAAAAATACCACGCAATATGTTTAAAGGTTAGGTTTTTACACAGTATTATTTTAGATTTTTTCATTGTAGAAGAGTTCAAATAAATTGAATTCTTAGAGCAATATTTGAATGAGTAATACATAAGATTCAGATAGATAGACATTAAATAAGTAGAGATCATGAACTGATTCAATTTTTTTTTTTTTTTTGGGGGAAAATTTCATCAAGTATTTGTGTTGAATGCGGAATTTTGAGTGAAAATTCGGGAATTATGAGAATTATCTCGTAAAATGCAAGATGTGATTGTATATTCAAAATGATTACATGAACTGAGGGGGGTTGAGAAGTATCAATGAAGTAACATGGAAACCTACTTTTGGGAAGATATAATGAAAAATAATGATGAAACTTCAATTATGAATATATGTTTAAGTCTCAAAATGTATTCGTTGTGAAAATATATCGATTTTGAGCAAAATGCGGAAAACAAGCCTGCGAGTATCTCCAAGATATTCAACGGTGGACTAGCCAAATACCAAGAGCCGCTGGCCTAGCTAACCAGCAATCATTCATGAAAGGTTGTTATTATGAAAGTAACAAAAAAAATATCATATTCATGAAGGCAATAGATTGGAAAGACTCTCACAGGGTTTTCTCACTATGATAGTAGCTGAAAATATGTCTTGGAATATGGAGTTTTGTTCATTAAAAATCGGAAGAGGCCGTGAACAAGATATAAGTTTTTATGTCATAAGTTGAGTTGAGGTGTAATTTCGTCAGTTTGATATTGATAGATGGAACAATGTTGAATATACCACCCTATATTGGCAAAGTTTGTTTTATCAAAGTTCCCTCAGAAAATTCCAAATTCTGAAAGAAGATGATTCCATATATCACTATAAAGACTGTTGATAAGTGTGTTTAATTTTTTTCAAAGTTTCTAAATTTTGAAAGAATATAATTTTATATATTGACTGTTCATTACGGGACAGACTTATGAAAAAAAATCCTCAGAAAACATTACATATGTTCGAATAAAATTCAGCAAGGTTTTTTTCTCGTAACAAATAATAGATACAGGATGAATTGTTCTTTCGTGGATTTAATGAATATGTTTCAATGATGAATTAGTACTAAGCGAACTGAAATGAAAACATTATAATATAACAATAACAGAAATACAAACACATTCCTTTGACAAATAATTCGATTGTTTACCACTGAAGTCATGAACTATACAAAGTAAATTCAGAAAATCCTTTTGCATACAGGGTTCATTTTCATCTCGAAAGATCAAGTTCACGCCTTCTATGAACCAATACGGATACCATGCTTTTTCATTATGAATGTCCAAGTGACAAGTTACCAATGAAAATATAAATAATATTAAGTCATGACCTTTATTAGGTAGAATATGACATTGTTTCAATCAATCAACCAATCAGTCAATATATTCACCAATTTTGACATGTACAATCTGATATATAATTATCACTGATGATAAAAAGCAGTAAATGAATACAGAGCGCCCAAAAAAAGTTTCCCTTGTGCATGGGCTCCTTTCTTTACATATGTATCACAGAGACTATTTTCCTCATACTATTTCAACCAATGATATGTCAGTATTTTTAAATTTTTTACCAAAACTGACAAAATGACAGCGGCAAAATTTGCAAATCATCCCTTGTGTTTTTTTTTTCGACAATATATCTTATACACAATTGATTTTCATGGTTACCTGACGTTAAATTTTCGAAAGTGTCAAAATGAGTCGTTTTAAAACAAGTTCATTTGAAAAATTCAGATATTTATAATATAACACCCAAAAATACAGTCACTTCCAAAAACTCAATTTGAAGAAAATTTCCATTCTAATCTTGATATGTCAATGGAAGTAATAAAAACATAATTTTTGTGTCAGTTTTGCTTATTTGGAAATAGTCTAATCAAATATATCCTGTTTTCAGGAAAAATTGTATCGAAAGATTGTAACTTCCCTCGACAAATTGAATGACAAAATCATCATGCAATTTGCCTCGGGATATCACTCAAGCAACAATTTTTAATCAAACATTTTTCCAGCAAAATAATATCTCGTTGATATATTGTAACTGATTATTTTTTGGCATTTCTAGAAACTTTCAAATCAAATCCTCCATGTACGTTTTGGTCAATCAATACATTATTATAGTGGGAATATTCTACCTAAAAAATTGCTGCGGAAATAATCTGAGGTATTTTATTTTTATTGTCTGACAACGAATTTTTTTAGTTTGCCGTCTGTCATAAATTGAGATGAAAAGTTGGAAATGATTCATTTACAACAAAACTGATGTAGATCATTTTATTATCGTGCGAGGAAATGTGTTTATGATCGTTACGTGAAAAAATAATCATCATATCGTGATAACTTTCTTGACTGAAAATATATTCCATAACTGGGATGCGGAACTGGGAACTGAGGATTCCTATGTGAAGATAAAAAGGTGTTGCCCCCAAAATTTTTATGTGAAACTCAAAGTGACAATTGTCAGTTCAAAGTGGAAATTCCTTATATTTTTGAAAAATATTTTGTTGTTGGGCCTTCTATGCCTCCGTAATATAAACTCACAGGGAGTTACAAATTAAAACAAACTTCTCATCTTTTATCTTGAATACTCCCTATCTGATTGGGAAAGGCTTATTGATTTTCCAAGAGGAATCCTCAGTTTGTTTCGCACCATAGTTATGAAACACCATGTATTTCAAGGCGCCTAGGATAAAGTTATGAAGCCAGTAATTGAACATTGAATGGATGTTTACTGGTGATCAGAGGATGTACTACTTCCTCGATCGATAAAACCTGAAATCAGCATATTTCTATGTGGTCGTCGGAAAATATTATGATTATATTGTCGTCTTGGAGGAGGAAGGAACCAAAAGAGAAGAAAAGCGTTGGAACTGGAAATATGATAATTTTATTATAACGCTAAGAGATAACCAACTGAATGTTTCAAATGTAATCAATATTGATCACTCATTTTGTTTGTCTTGTACTGAATTCGGGTACAATTTGTATAATTTCCATTTATTTTATTTTTTCAAGCATCAATTCTCAAATGACTTCTTCGAATCAGGTCCAAAAAAATTTTGTACACCAATGATATTGACGACAAAGTGCAACCTTTCACCAAAATACTTCTCAATTTCTACAATATATATTTTCTTCTGGAAGTTATCAGATAAAAAAAAACTCACTCTGGATGACAGATGACGTAAATAATTCTATCAAAGAGAGAGATAACACAAAAGCAAATTATAGAAATCGACGAACACAAGAATCTAACGGATTACGGAATCTTATACATCATGTTATAACTAGAGAAAAAACGGAACATTTTCAATCTATTTCGAACATCACGGGTAAAGAGCTGTGGAGAAATCAGAAATGATTGAATATATCAAAAAAAATCGCAAGCTGATATCGCACAAAAATCTATGGATCCTAACGTCATTATTAATTGTTTTTAAACAAAATACCACATATTAATGTCAATTACTCAATGAATGAGAATAATAGGATATGTTAGAATGAATTGTGTTTTCACCTTGTCAATAAACCAACTGTTCTGAAAACTATTAAAAAAATAGTTCTCTCGTGTTCCGATGGTCTGAGTATAGCTCCTATAAAATTTGTATTCCATATATTCTACCATATCTCGTTCACAGTTTCAACTGTGTAATGTTATCATCAAAATTTCCTTAATCCTGGAAACATGCTCGTATAACTTCAATTCGTAAGATTATTGATCCCTAATATCTCTCGGATTTGACACCCATTGCTATTTTGTCGGTTTTATCGGTTCATCTTGCCAAAAAATTCAATCATATTTTCTGGTGCAGGCCATAGATCAACCTCTACACTTCTAGACGTTACTGATGGCATATTTCGGGCAATCAATAATTCAGAATGTACAGCCTTGATTATGCTTGACTTCAGCAAACCTTCGAAACTGTTCGACACGATACACTGCTTACCGTTCTACAATCGAGTGGTGTTTGTGAAGGCTTTCTCAAACTCTTCCGCTCTTACCTCACAGATCGCTTGGGTAAAATTGGGAGATAAATCATCTGTTGCTAGAAATGTGTCATCTGGTGTACCAAGGGTTTTAGTCTTAGGGCCGCTTGTCTTCTCAATCTACACAAGCCAGTTCGAAACTTCATAAGGCATTTGAACTACACATGTGGGCTGATGATATTCAACTCTTCTACAAGTTTCCTATGGATGATCTGAATAACGCATCAGTTTCTTTGAATAATGATTTGGATAACATCGCACACATTGCTAGTCCGTATTCTCTACTGTTAAATGCAAAAATTATTGAAGCAAGTTTTGTCAAACATTCGCAGAAAGAAATCTCAGATAATTATTAATAATAATAATTCATTTCCCTAATTAGACATTGAATACATTTATAGTGGTCAAAGTGAATTGACTTATCATACACAGAATACAGGAGGAACATGGATACGCACGCAGATAACAAACTATTGAGATGATGAAATACAAATACTATTAAGAAAATTCCTAAGTTGAAAAAATGATTTTCAACTATTTTTCTTGGACTTGGCTCCACTTTACTCCATACTGATCCAGGGTCGAATGGCCAAGACCGTCCGTGCGCGTGAAGAGCCGCATCTTTCCGAGGTGGCCTCGATTCTGACAGAACACGGCGGATCTGGACTGGGAAGTCGAAAAACATCCCCCAAAGCCAAGGCTTGACGCGCCGAGGTGTGCGTGGCACTTGGGGTAGTAAGTGTCTTAGAAGATCTAGGATACCAGGCCGCCTCCCATAATAAGAAGACCTTTCCCCTGCAAGGGGCTCTGCAGGGGGCAACAGCAAAGACCCCATTACTCGTGGGAACAACATGAAAAAATAAAAAGACCTAAGACGGCAGACAGAGGGGATACCCCAACCCGCAACTGAGGAAACCAACCAGGGACCCTCAATCCTACCGGAGGGAACTCCTAGAGGACCCTCCAACCCCTCCCAAACTCCCTCTGGACCTGAACAAGGACCAGAGACCATCCAGAGTAGCTCCTCGGAGCACTCTTTTCGTTACTACCCCCTGAGGTCACTCCACCAGTGACCTCAGAAAACACCCCAATGACGAGGGACTCCATCGAGCACCTCGCCTCCACCACCAACACCTTCCTACCACCCCAGCCAACCCCTCCTCAGAACCCTTTGAATGAAGCCAAGGAACGGCAAGGGGCTTCGGTAACAGACCAAGCCCAACCAAAAACTTGGATACGGGTAAAAAGGCCCAACTTACGTGGGGCCGCAAGGGAAGGGAGGAAGAAGGAACATATGAAAAGGCTGGCGCCCTCCTCAACAGAAACCCCAGACCCACAAAGAGCTGGACCTTCTGCCTACCAAGGAGGTTTTTTCGGAAGATCCTCCAATGAAAGGAACCTGCAGCCAAAAGGGGCAGGACTCAGAAACAACCCAGTGGACTCCAGAAGGGAAGTCAAACGTCCGAGACCGGTAACCCGGCAATGAAGGCAGATAGCAGAAGCCACTGGGATGAGTCCCTGCAGCTGGTCATCACCCGTGAGAACCAAGCTGAAGTTGGTTTCAGTGAGGACCAGCTGCTAGAGTTTTTAGACGCTGTGGGTTATGTCATTGCGGAAACTGAAATCGGTTCCGCACCCTGACAGTTCCAGTCAACCAGACTGTGGCAGCTGTTGGTCACAGCAGCCAACGGAAACTCAAAAGAGTGGCTCGCCAGGGAACTTAAAAACATCAAGCCCTGGAAAGATGCCACTCTGGTAGTGATGGATCCAGCAAGGCTTCGCCGAGCCTTGATCTGGATACCAGGTTGAAGATTCTTGCCCAACCAGGACATCATAAAGAGACTGGAAAGGCAGGATCTAGGTCTCGCAGGATCCTCTTGGAGGATCTGGGAGAGAAAAGAGGAGAATCATGGTCTTCGACTCGTTGCAGGGTTGGATGACGAATCCATAACCCTACTCAGCAGGGTTAACTTCCAACCCTACTTCAGCGCCTCACAGGCAACTGTAACGGTTCTTGAAGGGCCAATGGCTCAACAAAGAACATCCAGGGAACCGAACCAGGGACCTCTGGAACCCAAACCAGGGTACCGGACCGGCCGCTTCGGGCCCCCCAATCACAGGAATCTCAAAAAATGCCTCTGATGGATGAAGCGGGGAGGCAGTGGCTGGAACTTCGAGGAAGGGAACCAGAGGAACCGAAGCGGGCACCCCAGAGGGGCGAGATGCGGAAAACCTCGAAGAAATGATGGAGGAACCCGAAGGAACCCGAAGGGGACCTCTATCAGACTAAAGCCAGATCCAGCAAGCTAGCTAGGGGGGAGCGAAAAAATGGCCAACATCGGAGGAGCCACTGAAGGAAGGTAAGCTTACAATTCAATGTCTGTTAAATTCCTACAAGAAAATCTACAACACGGGAAATCTCCCACTGCCCTGCTATGCCGAAGGATCCTCGAATGGAATCTGAACATTATATCAATTCAGGAGCCTTGGGTATACCAGGAAAGATTAGAGGCATGGGAATGAGCGGAGGAACAGCACACTACGTGCCTCCGCCGATATATATATAACAAAAGGCAAGAAGTTTTCCTGTCCCAGGAAGTGGTTGTCTGCTCAGCGTACTTTCCGTACGAAAAGGCAGCTCCTCCCGAAGAGGTCGAAATGCTGGTGAGGAATCTGGGCTGAGTCTACTCATGTGATGTGACTCGAACGCCCATCACATATTGTGGGGCAACGTAGACACTTATCCCAGGGGTAATACCTTGTTGGAATTCCTCAGCACCAGCAACCTCGAAATAATAAACGGAGGCACGGTACCCACGTACTTCACACCAAGGAGGGAATCGGTGATAGACCTCACACTATGTAAGCATGACTTACTGAATGAAGTCCAGTCATGGAAAGTGTCACAGCATGAGTTCCTATCGGACCATCGACACATTCTGTTCAAGATAGATAACCAAAACCTATCGGAGAAGGAAGTATACAGAAATCCACGGGCCACCAAATGGAACCTCTTCCGAGAGGAACTGAAAGGCAGACTCGTAGGATTACCGTCAAAGTACGGGAATGAAGCCGAGATAGATACCGCAGTGGGGTACCTAAACAAGGCGATAGCTTCCTCGTACGAAAACAGCTGCCCTCTCAAATGGAGAACAGACAATGCAAAAACGCCCTGGTGGAACTCGGAAATTGAGGACCACAGGAGGAAACAAGAAAGCTTCTAAACTTGGCGAAAAGAACGAAGGTACCACTCCACCGGACAACTATAGATCCGCCCAGAGAGAGTACAAAAAAGCCATACGGCAATCCCAAAGAGAGAGTTGGCGTGCCTTCTGCGGGAACATTAACACAATGTCCTCAGCAGCAAGGCTCTGCAAAATTTTTTCAGAAGATCCAGGGAAGGGAGTGGGTACACTGTCCCTACCTGATGGGAAGGAAACTACATCAGCGGAGAAGACTTCACAACACCTGATCTACATACACTCCCCTGAATCAGAACCGACCCCTCTGCCACCCTCGAGAACGAGCCCTATGAGAAAATCTCAGATGGACTACAAAACGGTAACGAGTGGTAACGCATGAGAAGGTAAGATGAGCTGTGAAATCCTTCTCACCATTCAAATCACCAGAAGAGGATGGCATATTTCCGGCTCTTCTTCAAGAGGGACTGGATAGCATCATCCTCCTGATCATGGGGATATTTCGATCATGTCTGGCCCTGGGCTACATACCAGAGGCATGGAGGCCAGTTGAGATCGTATTTATTCCAAAACCTGCAAAAACCGACTACTCCCAGGCCAAGGCGTACCGATCTATCAGCCTGACATCCTTTCTCATGAAAATGCTCGGAATGCTGGTAGATCGGCACATCAGAGAACAATCGCTGCAGTGCAACCCACTGAACAAGCAACAATATGCCTACCAAGCAGAAAAGTCCACGGACACAGCTCTCCACCACCTTGTATACAGGATAGAGAGAGTACTGGCCAGTGGACAGTCCGCAATGGGGGTCTTCATCGACATTGAAGGAGCTTTTGACAATACGTCATTTGAATCTATCTGCCACGCTGCGGCGCGGCACGGAATCGATCCCACCCTCATTAGGTGGATCAAAGCTATGCTATCACAACGAGTGGTAACAGCAGAATTAAACGGGAGAACCGTAGCTGCCAAGGTATCAAGGTCGTGTCCACAAGGAGGAGTTTTATCACCCCTTTCATGGTGCCTAGTAGTAAACGAGCTTCTTACAGAATTGAATGAGTCAGGACTGTATACACACGCGTATGCAGATGACTTAGTCATGTTGGCTCAAGACCAACCGGTAAACCTGCTAGGAGAAAACATTATGAAAGCTCTTGGCAGAGTAGGATACTGGTGTTTTGCCGGGGGGCTGAGAGTCAACCCGCAAAAAGCGGAATTGGTACTCTTTACCAAGAAACGCAAAATAAGAAAACTTCCAGAGATACTAATCTCAGGAAGACAGCTTCCATATGAAGCGTCGACCAAACACCTTGGAGTCATCATAGGCTCCAAGCTGACCTGGAACGAACAGATTGAAAATCGAACCAAGAAAGCTACCTGGTCCTACTGGGCATGCAGGAGAGCACTCGGCAACACATGGGGCTTGACACCTAAAACCCTACACTGGATATACAGGCGATCATTCGCCCGATACTAACGTATGGATCCATCATTCGGTGGACCGGTACTACAAAGGGCAAGTCCAGAAATGAACTTGATAAAGTACAACGACTGGCTCGTCTAGGAATAATAGGTGCCATGAGGACCACGCCTACTAGAGCTACTAGAGCTCTAGGAGTTCTACTAGGACTACCACCTCTGCACCTTGTCATTGAGCATGACGCCATGCGTGCTGCATACAGACTCAAAGGCGCAACCCAATGGATCGGTACTGAGGCAGACCATGGACACTCAGCTATCTGGAACACGGCAAAGGAAGGATGTCCAGACCTATTAATGGCAAGAGACAGCACCCCGCCTGTTCTGGATTAAAGAGAAGGACCCAATATAACCATCCCCACAAGGGAGGAATGGAAAGACAATGCGCCTGACAGACCCTCAAACCAAGTATCAACCTGGTACACAGATGGATCAAGATTTGGAGGAATGTCCGGCGCAGGAGTCTACGGAGAAGGAACAAAGAGATAAATCTCAGTTCCTTTAGGCAAATTTGCCTCAGTGTTCCAGGCTGAAGTATATGCTATACTCACCTGAGTCCAGGAAAATCTCGACAATGAAAGTCAATGGTCTACTGCCATCTATTCTGACAGCAAAGCTGCTATTATGGCGTTAGGCGGAAATAGGATTGTATCCAAACTGGTGTCCGAGTGTAGAAATGCCATAGAAAGTTTATCGAAAACAAGCAAAGTCAGCCTCACATGGGTCCTGGGACACCCAGGTGTCCCTGGGAACGAGGATGCAAGAGGCGCCAGGCATGACAAAATCAAATCTCCACATAAAGGAGCCAAGGAAAAAAATGTCTAAAGAGATCCTGTCACTCAACAGACGGGACATCAAGACTGTGACTGGGCTCCTAATGAGATATAATCACCTAAACAGGCACATGGAGCTCATAGGAATCACAGATGATCCCCTATGCCCTATGCCTGGAAGATGACGAGACATCGTCGCAGATCCTCACTGAGTGTGCACCAGAGGGAGATCAACCTTGGAAGCATAATTCTGAACCCAGAGGACGTCAAGGAGATTCAGCTGGGGAAGTTGCTGAATTTTGTCAAAGAAATCGGCATGCCCAGCTGATTTTCTCAGAACAAGTGGGTGCACAATGGGCCCAAATAGAGAGGCCTACGTGTACGTGGTTCTTCGGAACCAGACCACCTTGTGCGAAGAAGAAGAAGAAGATACATAAAGCGAGATTCCACATAAGCATAGTGAATATTAAGTAAGTGTTGGACTTCAAGGGCAGTTCGCAAATTTCTTAATAAATAGCGGGCTGGATTTAATTTATTAATTACCTGTTCACAATGTCGCTTAAATTAAAAACACTCATCTATATGGAGTCCGAGAAATTTGGTATGTTCGCCTAAATGAAGCTATCATTATTTCCGTGGGCTATGCTTGGTTATATACAAGCTTTTTGGTAATTATGAAATCGTACGAGATTTGTTTTATTCGAGTTGAAGAACAACGAATTTTGTTCGAACCAGGAGTGACACCAATGAATAATAACGATGTTATTGGGATTTCTGATGATGCAAAAATTCTAGGTCTGATTAAAGATGACTCTCTGAGATTCCACGAGCATGTCGGACGTAATTTACAGGGAGCATATGCTCTGAGACTACTGTACCCTCATAGACGGTACTTACCCATAGCCACGAAAAAACTTTCATGTGAAACTCAAGTGTTGTCACAATTTAATAATTGTTTCTTCATCTACAGCTTTTGTATTGATCGAAATACTGCTGATAGAATACAGCGAGTATAGAACTCCCGCATTAGATTCATATATAGTATCACAAAATATGATTATGTTTCTCACAAACTGTATGAGTTGAAGTAACTTTCAATGTGAGAAAGATTCAGGATCCATGCCATATATCTGTTCCACAAAATTCTATTGTATAAAAGCCCAACTCACTTGAATGGGAAATTGGAGTACAGAAGCGATATCCATAATATCAACATCAGGAATGAAAATCTATTAACATGTCCTACGCACAGAACCTCCTCCTTTGAAACAAGCTTCCACTTTATGTGTATAATTTATATGGAAGAATAGGAAGATTAGAAATTCATTTGTACTGAGCAACAAACAGAATGATTTCCACTCACATGAAGCACAGTATTTTCAAAGTTACTCAATACATAATATTCATTGAATACAATAATAACATAATTGAAAACAACAACAACAACAACAGTTGTTTTAAGTTACTCAACATATAATATTCATCAGATACAATGAAGCAGTTAAAAACATTATAATAACAATATAAAAGGATATGACCAGAATAGAATCCAACACATTTGAGCATTCGAAAGAGTTGTCCCTCTGTAATACTGAATATATCTGAATTTCTCGATTTCTTCATCGGTCCCGAAACATTGTTGAATAGGAGACGAATTGTTCGAGAGACGGAATATATTATTTCTTTTTTTCAGTCTTATGTCAGGTATAATGAATTCAATACTTTGTAGAATTTCAGATACATTCAATCTTCTATGAACATTTAAAACAAAAACTACTTCCGAGGACTCACGGTGGTCTTTCAATGGGTACACATTAAATTCTTGTAATCGGCTGGAATAAGATATGAATGAGGGCCAGACCTTGTGTTTTCTGAAGGATAGAGTTCTTAATATCGTTTCTGGATTTTTTCTATCATATCGTGATATAAAAAAGTCTTTGGATTGCAAGTGACACATCTCTGTTTCAGCTCAGAGCAAAAAATGGAGTTGAAGAGTAACAAACAAGTATCGTGATCGAATTCACGGCTAGATTTCCGAACAAAACCTAATTTTCTAGAACATTCGGAAACTAAGTATTCAATGTACCAGAGAAACTGAAAACACCAGAGAAAATCATTTCGAAATCTTTCATCTCATTGATTCTCTGCGAATAGGTGCGATTAAAAGAATAGTCGTTGATAGTGGTTGACTTTTTCATGTAAAACTCATTATTTTGCATCAAGCTTCGTTGAGAAATAGGTCGGACACTGAGAAGTACTCCAAGAGATTATTGAGATCATCTTGAAGTACACCGGAGTCTTTTTTGCTTTCGATTCTTTCAAATATCTTGAGATAATTGGCATATAGGAGAATGCTCAATATACTGAGAAATGTCATTAACAGATAACACGAGAAGGAGGGGTTTTAGAATTGATCGTTGTGGAACTCCTGAAGTAGCGGTGAATTCAAACGGAGATACGTTGTTCAACTGTTAAACGAATTGTTTTCTGTTTGGAAGATAGCAGTGAAAGAAGTCAAGATTGTTGTTTGTGAAACCGAATGCTTCCAATTTCAAGATCAAATCCTCATGGTTAACTCTATCGAATGCTTTGACCAAGTCAGTGAATATAACATCTATTTGCTAACCATCTTCTTTCCATCCGTAACAAAGTTACTGGATACGCATAAGTTGGTTATGGTAGATTTATTACAAATGAGGTTGGTCGATTATATCTTGGTCCACGTGATTGTATACTCGATTGTATGATACCCGTTCAAATATCTTCGATGGACCTGGTGAGATTGTTATGGCTCTGTAGTTTCCCTACATCATTCATATTGCCGCTTTTTTGAAGGGGAGAATCCCTGCCGACTTTGAAAAAGCTCGGGAAACGATTTCCTTTCAGGGAAGGATTGAAAATCATGGTCAATGGTTGCTTCAACAAGTCACAGTAAGCCTCAAAAAAGTAGTCTGGAATACCGTCAATTCCAACGTCTGCTTTGGGTTTCAGTGGCTTGATAGCAACCTCAACTTCTTGTTCACTAATATAGCCAATTTCAATGATATATAAGCCATATTCAAAAAAAATTGTGGGATTTAACGGCGCTTCGCTATCCGTGAAAGTAGATTCGAAGAAATTCACGGAACCGTCTGCAATATCCTTGTCATTGCATAATTCATCATTAGCATAAGTGAATCTGTTTTTTCGACGTTCCTTGATATATTTCCAGAATTTTTGGGGGTCACTCCGTTAGTATATATGTTGTATGTGTAACTATTTATGTTCCATAACACCAATTATGCAACGTTTCACATCCACCTGAGTTCGTTATATTTTTCTTTCTAATATTTTTTTTTCATCATTTTCAAAAAGTTTCTTTTAATTTTGTGTATGAGTTCTTCTGAGAACCATGCGGGAAATCGATTTCGAGAGAAAATGGGATTTCTTTCCAAACATTTCTCAAAAACGGCATTCAGGAAATAGTAGAAAGTATTTACACATCCGTCCAAATTATCCATACATATCATATCTAACCAAGAACATCGCGAAAGCGTTCTATATAGTTCCACAAAGTTTCCCCTCCCAATGTCAAATGCACTAATGCGCTTACTCCCGGAGGATTCGGTGACTTGTCCAAATTTGACAGTGAACATTATTTCGAGAGTTGGATGGTTGTTATCCAACCGTACTAAAGGCGTTCCATATTCGCTCAGAGTCGCTTCCGTGATATTTGTTGATATCAGGTCCAAAGTATTGGAGAATAGAATAGAATGGAATAGGATATAATTTTATTGGCATTTTCGAATATTTCTTCAGTTACACACGTCGAGAAGTTTGGAACATGTACGTAGTTAAAATAACATATTATAGGATTATTGTGAACATAACAAATAAAGGATGAAACATTCAAACATACAGAACAGATTATCGTTCAACATATGTTTGAGTGAGGTGTGAAACATCTTCTTATGGTAATATTGCGAACATAACAATTAAAAGCAACATGTATACACACATAACAAATCATGTTGGGAATGAGTTTGGGATAGAAAGATGGGTGTTTTCATTTATCGTGGTGTTTACGGAATATTGTATTCTGTTAGATAACTTGACAAAAATTAATCTACCGAGTAAAAGCTATGTTCCAAAATAATGTGTTTGATGGCTTGTTTGAAATCATGGTAGCTGAGTTTTTTTAACAATTCAGGCACTTTATCGTATATATTTGAATTGATTGAATTTTTCAATGATGTATTGAGACGAAGTCTGGGACTGATGAGCTGAGAACTAGTTCTATTGGGATAGTTATGCAGATCTTCGTGTTTGGTATTGCAAAGAATATGTTTATGTATTAAAATCAAACAGAAATATACATAAGGAGCGGGAAGTGTTAGAATTTATGATATTCTGAATAAGGGTATGCAATAGTCTCTGTAATCTGTTTTGGCAATAACCCGGACTGCTTTCTTCTGCTGAATGGGGGCACGATTTGCATGGATAGAGCTACTTCATAAAATCACGCCATAACTGGAGTGAGAGTGAAATAGAGAAAAGTATGACATTCTCAGAACTTTCTCGCCCACAGTGTTTCTCAGCCGTCTAAGGACGAATGTTTGATTTGCCAACTTTTCGCATAGTGAACCAATGTGTTCATCTCATTTCAGTTTGCTGTCTGAGGTGATGCCCAACAGCTTAACTGGTACGTCTGAGGCAAAGTGGGTGTTGGAATCAAATGTAATTGATTGACTTTTTGTATCGTTTTGAATCAGGTTGTTGTTGACTCACTGATTTTGTTAGATGCTTCGACGTCCTTCTGGTGAAGTTCTGTCGGGTTCAAGGTGGAATTGTAGAAAATAATGTTATCAGCGAACAAGATACACTCTGCTGGTTTGATGTGGTAGAATATGTCATTTATAAATATCATTAACAGGAGTGGCCCAAGGACAGATTCGTGGGGCACTCCTGATGATGTCGGTTCACACTCTGACGTCTCGTTGTTGTATGGTACGTATTGACTTCTCCCACATATACATGATTCGAAACAAGAGTAAGCTTTCCCTCTTATGCCATAGTTCGAACTTGTCAACTGAGCCTCGATGTCGGACGCAGTCGAAGGCCTTGCTGGGATCACATAGAGTAGGTTGTCCGTTTTCAAAGCCCTCGACTATGTACGTCACCAGCTTAAGAACTGCTTGAATTGTGGAGCGGATTTTCTTGAATCCATATTGTTGGTCGTTCATAAAATTATTATATTCTAGGTACGATGACAACCACGTTTCAATGATGACTTGAAAAATCTTACCTATAATTGAGATTATCGAGATCGGTGGGTGATTTTCTGGTAGATCAATATTGATTTTTTCAAAGATCGGTTTTAATTTGCTTTTTTTTAAATACATCTGGAAAAACCCCCTCACACAAGCATCAATTGAATAACTTTGTGAGTGGGTCAGCAAGTATATTTTCCATGTTCTTGATAATTGAACTGTTCATATTATGAAAGTCATAGCAGTAGGTGTTTTTTAGGGACTTTATGGCGTCAATTACCTTGTCTTCGCAGATGGAAAATTTTCATTGCTTGGTAGTGTTTTTAGGAAAGAATTTGCGCCTTTATCAGTAGCCGTCAGGCGTTCGGTTATCAGATCGGCTGCAGATGAGAAGTAATTAATGAATTGGTCCGCTGTTAATTTACATTAGGAAAAATTTGATTTTGAGTCATTAGAAATATCGTTCATATAATAAAGATCATACTCACACATGATGGAAAGGGATAATCTCGCCTTCAATGATTCGTTTATCAAGTTATACTTCGAGTTAGTTCTTTCGGAGACTAACAACAACTTTTCTGTGGCGAATTATATAACTCGAGCCGGAATTAACTTTAAAAAAAACTTTTATTCAAATACATTTACAAAAATATTTAGATGTGAACAATTCAAGAATCAAATCTGGACTAACTACAATTATGAGAGAAGATCATGTCTAACAAGTAAAAATGACGATATGAAGTTCTTGGAAAAATGTCGACTCTGCAAGCTTCCTATGGAAATGCTGAGTTGCGAAAATGGTGACTTGGCTATTCCCATAGTGTTCGTGGAAAAGGTGAATGTAACTCCTCCCTTCTCAGAAAGATCTATATATGGGGTAGATCGGTTCATTTGTCTTCATCGGTGGTCCTTGAAAATGGATGTGGTTTTTGGGAATTCCTTGTGGACGACTTTTTTATGGTGGGTTGCTTATTTGGCTCCCTCTCCAATATTTGGTCTTCAGTAGGATAAATGATAATGCGACTAGTAGGATGTATATTGGGGCCGTCCAAAGGTGAGCTGGGGTCCCTGTGGAAGTTTTCAGGGTGATTCGGCGGATTCCTTGTTGGTCCCTCTGGAGTCGATGTACTTGGTCTAGAGGTATGTTGTGGATGATCAGTTCGTGTTGATGTTTTTGGATGACTTTGGGAGTTTTTACTGCTGGCAATAGTAAGGGTTGTCCGGTGATTGTTTCTTCGTTGTTGGAATAAATAATCATTGGGGTCTGAAAGCTGTAACCAATGGGTACTTCGATGAAATAAGGGCCTCTGAGGGTGGCAAGGTCACTCTTTTGGCAGTTGAATTTCATTTTGGTGGGTTCAGGAAATATCACGATGTGATGGGCAGCATTGATCTGTTCGACGATTTCATGTTCGATTGTTACTGGGACGAGCTCGCAGGTGTTCGGCTCTTCGTTCTTCAGATGGAGTAGATGGTATGTACAATCGAGTTGCCTCGATTGTTCGATTGGCCTTCCATTGGTACAATAATACACTGGGTGTGTATTTTGGCATGGGGTGTCTTCGTACTGATAAAAATTGCTTTCCATTGCCAGATAAGGTTTGGAGGGAATAAGGATGGTTTTGTTCTCGGTTGGTACAGAGTTTAGGTGGTAGTATGAATAGGTTTCTGGGAACATTATTGGAAAATGAACGATGAAGACTATTCGACTGTAAGAATGATATGGTTCTACTTCCAGAATCTCATAGTATTTATGGATGCTAGAGTTATCGTTTCCAAATAATAGTTCTCCAGGTGAATGGTGTTTTAGAAGTATTTGAATGATGAATTGAAGATCTTTGATTTTTAACATGCTATTATGAACAGTATTGATTTTTGCGAAGGTTATAGCATTTTCTAAGTTTGATATTATCCCTAATTGAATGTTCAAAATTGCATTTATTTGATCCAAAGAAGTTTTTGCTGTAATGTAACCGTCAAAGTCAAATTTAAGTTTTTCAAGTTCAGCATCGAGTTGGATTATTTTGGATGTTATCATTTCTTCATTTTGCTTAATTAGCGAGAGAGAGGTATTGTAATTATCGATGATTTTTGTTGTCAATGGAATCTGCCTGTTGAGGGTGGTTGCAATATTATTTTGATTTGATTTTGAAGTATTGATTACATCATCATATCTTCTGCCGTCTCCGGCATCTAAATTACCAGAAATTGTTTTGAAAACTGTACCAATTCCATTGAAAATACCCCTTTTTGATCTCTCGTTTTTGTTCTGCAAGAGTCAACTGGGAAGAAATATAATTATTAAAATTTTTCAGGTTTTCCAAATAAAAGCTATTTTTCCTCTTAATTAAAGATTTGACATTGTTTCATTGTTCACTAATTTTACGAAATTCTTTTTCTATGGGTTCTAGATCATAGGAATGAATAAATGTATGAAATAAATTTCGTAATTTTGCATTTCCGAATTTGTAGGGTAAGATGCCAGGATTTGAGGAGAGGCTGGTGACTTTAATTTCTTGAGATTTGTTGACTGCCGCCAGTGCGAGAAGAACTCTGTGAAGTAATTTTATCCTGATTAAGTAGGGGTCGTTCAAGGTTATTTCCATGATAGGTTGAGGATTTATGAATTCCACTGATATTTTCTCATTTTTATGTAGAAGATGAGTTCTAAGTCGAGGGCTTATTTTAATTCGCGCCCTAGTCTTGTGATGAATTCGTTTTTTCGGTTCGTAGGTCAGTGGTTCTTGTCTAGTTTCGTTGATACCACGATGATTAGTTTTACCTTCGTGGCACAATTTTACCATTTCGACTTGTTCTGTGGATTTGACGCCTTCGACTACATTATTACAAATAATTTGTTTGAAGGCAGAGTTTTTGAATGTGTCACTCAGTACTTTACACAATTCTGGAATAAAAGCTTGTTTATCCAAATTTATTGCAAATGTTTTGTTTGTGGAGGTGAATTCTTCGAATGTCTGTATAATATCGTGTTCGAAGTTGTCTTCGGATATTTGAATTGAAGTTCTTATTTTGTTTTTAAATAGGCGGTTTTATACTCGGTAAGCCTGGGAAATGAAAAACTATTTTCAGAAACAACTGATTTTGGAAATAATTGATAGGAGTTTCTGATATTGGAATTACGAGAGTCGGTTTTTCGTTACTGGTATGTACAGTCTTGTTTCCATCTTCGTCTCTATTTTCAGGGTTAGGTTCGTCAATTCATAAATCAGCGTCATCGAGATTTGGATTTTTGTCAATGTTTACATCTATCGATTCTGTGTCAATTGCTTGGTCTTTTTGGTTTGATTATCTGATGGATGGGGTTTTTGTGATGGTAATGTTCCATTGAAATTTTGCATATATTCGAAAATCAATTCTGAATTAGGCGTGATAAATCTTGAATTTGAGAAGTCTAATTGTAAGTTTAGTGATTGGATGAGATCGATTCCTATTAGTCCATCAAAAACATTGTGAAATTTATATGCGTGGAATTTCATAATTTTATCTTCGTTAAATTCCTCAAAACTAGGTATGGTTACTGAAAATTCATGCTTTGAAGCAGCGAAGGAGTTCGTAACGACAAAAGGATCACGAATTTTGTATTTTGAAAAATAATTTTCAATTATTTCGGGATCTAAAAATGATTTAGTAGCTCCTGTATTAATGAGCAATTTTAGGGGTGGATTTTTGATATTGATGAACGGTAGTTGTCCTTTATCAAATGAGTTGCGGAGTTCGATGATCATGTTTGTGTGTTCAGACGGATATTCGTCATTTTCTACAGAGGGATTCACTGAATAATCATATGGGTGAACTAAGAGACATTCTTCATCGGGGAGGGAAACATCAAGATATTCGGTATTGTATAGTTCTACGGAAACCCATTTACGATTTTGGTTTATGGGTTGATTTGTACTGAACTGTCTAGTGGTAGTACTCATTGGGGTAGGTTTGTATTGATTAGGATTTGAGTTTGGATTGGGTTTCCAAACATTTTCTGGTGGGCCAAAAACTTGTTGGTTACTTGGGAATCTTTGACTGAAATTCGGCCTCGGCTGGACATCGATTGGTCCCGTCGGGAAAGAAGGTTTATATTGTGATGAGAAATTTTGCTGAGGGGTATTGGAAAATCGAGGGTTTTGGTACCTGAAATTCTGGTTGAAATTTTGAAATGTTCTTTGTTGATTGGTTTGAAATGGCCTAGGAGAGCTTCGATTCTGATGTATTGGGTGAGATTGTTGCCTTACTTCTACATTGGAATGTGAATTGGATTGATTCGAGAGAAAAGAATCTTGTAAATATTTTATATTGTCTTCTTTTCTTATGAAATTGATTGCTTCTAGCATAGTTTTAGGTTCTTTAGTTCTAACCATTGCACCTATGGGGTTTCTCAGCCCCGCTAAAAATACTTCAAGGGCCTGTTGGTTATACATGCCCTGTTTGAATTTCCTAATTTTTAAATCCAAAGACAGACAGTTTTCATTCCACGGATCACTGAAGTTACGAATAAATTCATTTTTAATTTCATCGATATTATTAACACAACTTATATCCACAACTTCCCGTGCTGGACCTTTCAGTTTGCTAATGATTGTTCTGAATATTATTACATTTTGGTAATCTCCTGAATTTTCATCATTGAAAAAGTGCGTAACAATGCTGTTCACGCTTCCGAAGAAAAAATTAAGTTCTTTAACATTGCCGTCAAAATCCAGAATGGTCTCAGCATGAACCTTTGTGAAACTCGGAACTGCTGGCATAATTTTTTCGATATCATTTATTCCAATTGGATTTGAAATTGTACTTTCGTTCAGTGAAAAATTGCTCAAAATATTCGTCAATGAATTTATATCTAGCTCTGAGTTCACTTCACGTTCAAAGGATGGAGAGAAACTGGAGGAGTCTGACATAAAAATCAAAAATGACTTACAGTACGATCCTTTTTGGCATCTGGTACTGGCCTGGTTTCTGCTGAATTGTCAGTATTCCGGCTTCGTCTTCAGGGAACATACGTTTTCTTCAATAGAACCGTAGGAACTTCTCACGATTGTTACTTAACTATTGAAATAGAAAAGTTATCCGCGTTGGATTCTCGTAACAATCCTTCAACGACTGCGCCAATTATATAACTCGAGCCGGAATTGACTTCAAAAAAAAAATATTCAAATACATTTACAAAAATATTTAGATGTGAACAATTCAAGAACCAAATCTGGACTAACTACAATAATGAGAGAAAATCATGTCTAACAAGTGGAAATGATGATATGAAGTTCTTGGAAAAATGTCGACTCTGCAAGCTTCCCATGGAAATGCTGAGTTGCGAAAATGGTGACTTGGCTATTCCCATAGTGTTCGTGGACAAGGTGAATGTAACTGGCGTTCAGCTCATTACAATTTTCTAGGCTTTCAGAAAACTGTTCAAACACCTTCAAATTCGCTTCCGATGTTATATACACATAGCAGATCGTGATGTAGAGATCTTTTATAGAACTACTGATATATAACCACTAAAAATCGGTTTTTATACTTTCAGAGATCAGAACTGGTTTGAATTTGGCTTCAACATGAGACACCTCCACCGCGGTTCACTCTGGAAATACTGTAGTTTTTGTCATCTCTAAAATACCAGGTAGCGTGTGTCACTCAGTTCGTTATGAAAAAGAACTATTGTTTAGCTACGTTTCTGTTATACATATCACATCCCGATTATCAGAAAGTACGCTGTCAAAAAACTCATTGTGTATCGTTTCCTTCAAATAGTCATATTGTCATCTTTATTCTTTATTTTTCCCGAATGGTTTTGGCTTGGCATCTACCGCTAGCAGTCCATTGAAGAGATCCTCTGGCGCTGCACTGACCTTTACCTCTCTCTTTCTATTACGACGCTTTCTCTTCGGCAGGAAAATTTTCACTTACCCCTGTAGGCTGCTCAATATTAGTTATCATCTGGTTCGATACATGACCTGAAGTACTGCCTGAGTCGAATACCTTATTTATTCCAGAGGTTGGTTTACTGTTTTGTTTATAAACAGATAAGGATACAGCATTCTTATCTGCGATCTGTTGTTTAAGGCATCATTCAGCTTGCTCACTTCGATTTCAATTCCTTCACTGTGTTTTCCGAAGCATACACCTCTGTCTGCATATCAAAAACCATTTGGTTTGTTTCGCCAACAATTTTTGAAAAGTCTTCAATTTGTTTCTTGAGACATTCCATGACAGTTTCTGAATCATAGTCCGTGATGAATGTTTGGACTTCTTTTCGATCGAAAAATATCAATTAAGATAGCTCTGATGTCGCTTGAGCTTCAAGTTTTGTTTCCCATGGCAGCACTGTTTTGATATGGAAACATACAGGTTTCTTTCGAAATACCGAGAGTCGCAAACACGTACGCTCGCTCAGACCATCACTTGAAAAAAGCGATACCTCTTGAATGAAAACAATATTATATGATCAAATTAAAAACAGGAACTCAAAACACATTTATTGAACAATTGCCACAAATCATACCCCTTTTCTACATTTTTTTTTTTTCTTTTCTCTCATTTTTAAGCGTGTTGATCTTATTGAGAAGGAAAATAATGAGTTAGTAGGTAGATTAAGATAGGCTGACGTTAGGTAGGCTTAGAATAGAAAGACAAAATAATATGAAATTCACCACAACAAGAGTTTAGTGGTAGTGCACCAATTGGTGGAACTTTCCCTTGAGTTTTCCTCCATATCTTTGTTTTGATATTTTTTTATAATTGTCCTTTTTCATTGTACTTGGAATGGAAGACATTTATTGTTATTATTATTAATGCAGATCTATTTCTTTCTTCATGCATTTCATGATGCCACCATCGTCAAAGATGTTTCCATCTTCAAACGAATTGTCATTGAGATAAAGCGACTCTGGCAGTCATTTTACTTGGAAACAACATGCTGTTCGAACGAACTGTATGCAGACACTGTAGATCATGGCGCACGACGAAAAACGGCCAACGTACTTACTGAAATATGTCGATGCAACCATTGCGGTTACAGTTACAGCTTGCCAGTGAGTACCTGCTTTCAGAGCTAATATCACCAATGACGAGAAATTGATCTCAATCAGTGTTCTGAGGATCTATTAGAGTTTTGAAATAGAAAGGTAGTTGAATTTGAGGAGTGGTCTAAATGAAGTTTTTGTATTTATTTATATGTATCACATTGACAATCTCAATAACTTTCCTCAATTCTTGAATAAAACACTGTTGAAACGTTTATCAGAGAGTTGAGTATCAAAAGACAAATTCACATCTATATACTATTATAAAAATGTAATTATCTGTTTGTTTGTTTGTTTGTTCGAGCATCGCACCCACTGCACCGATTTGATTAACATGCTTTTGTCTAAACAAGAATCAGATGAATTCAAAATCCTCATCGAGGGTCTTGAGGTAGACATAGACTGTTAGTATTAACAGAAACCTGGAAATTCCTGACCCAAACTTATTCAAAATTCCTGATTATGATTTGATTTACAATTATGCCGAGTTGAACCAAAATGATGGGGTAGTGGTCTATATAAAATCACACTTAAAGTACAGGTATGAAATAAAAATTATGAACAAAATAAAATTCTTAGTAATTGAAATAAACACTGAACATCAAAGTGAAAATATTATAATAATTGCTGTATATAGATCACCATCTACAGACATAACTGAATTCAACTGCTATTTACAGATATACTTCGAGTCACTTGATTTCAAAATAAATAATCACAACCTATTCATAGGGGACTTGAATATTGATATTCTGGAAGTGGATGATTCAGCAAATGATTATTTGAGTATATTAAGTGAATTTTGATATATTTCTATGATAAATACCCCTACAAGAGTACAAGGAAATATCATCTCATGTATCGATCATATATTTATTAAACCGAAAAATAACGATATAGATGAATTACTTCCGTTGGTAATACAGACATGCATTACAGATCATTCCACCACAATCTCACATATTATCTCAGAGGTTAGAAAAAATACTATAAATAATGCCATATATAAAACAAATATCAACTATGATAAATTCAAAAATAATATTCAAAACCTATGTTGGGAAAATTCGTGGATATGACTATGAATATTGTCAGAGAGTGTACCGAAACCATCAAAATTAAAAGAAAATACCATAAAAAAGCACCTTGGATGACAAATGCTCTCCTTACATCTGTAAATGAAAAAAATTAACTATTCAAAAAACTCCAAAAACAGAATAACCTGGAATTGAGGCAAAGGCATAATAATTATGAGAATAAACTGACATCATCAATAAAGAAGGCAAAACAGGTTTATTACGGAAATATTATTGAGAACAACCGAATTAATTCGAAAAAAATGTGGACAGTCGTTCAAGACATCACAAAAAACCAAAAAGTAAACAAGGAAATAACCAGTTTAATAGATGAAGCCGGAGAAAACATAACCGACACGAAAAGCATTGCAAATGAGTTTAATGAAACTTTCATAAACATGGGAAAGAACTTAGCCAGAAACATAAAAATCAACAAAAATATTATCTTTCAAACACCACGAAACTTGAACTCATTCGTTATGCTTGACACGGACCATCATGAAATTGGAGAAATTTTGCGTGAATTGAAAAACAATGAATCCCCTGGTTATGATGGATTGAAATCAGAAACCTTAAAATCTATTTCAGAATATCTTATTGAACCATTGACATACATTATAAATAAATGTATGGCCTTAGGATACTGGCCTTTGGCTTTCAAGGACACAATTGTTATTCCAATATACAAAAAAGGTAAAAATGCCTTGGCCAGTAACTACAGGCCAATATCACTGATAACAAACTTTGCAAAAATATTCGAGAAGGTCCTAAGGAATAGATTAGTATCATACCTCAATAAGTATAAAATATTATCGGACAAGCAATTCGGTTTCACGGAAAATGTTTCCACACAAGATGCGATGGTTTCCCTAACAAATAATGTATTTTCTGCACTAGATAAAAGAATACCTTGCCTATGTATGTTTATAGATCTAGCTAAAGCATTTGACACTGTTAGTCACCCACTACTTATGGAATCTCTAGAAGATATCGGAATAAGAGGTTAACCCCTCACACTCTTCGAAAGCTATATTTCGAACAGAATCCAATGTGTGAGAGTCCGGGCTGAGTACAGTGATAAGCTTCCCGTGGAGTTTGGGGTACCACAAGGGACCGTTCTGGGACCGATCTTATTTCCGATATATATAAATAATTTGTTCAAAATTGAGAGCTCTGGAGGAATCATAGGCTTCGCAGACGATACGGCCATCGTTTACAAAGCAGCTACCTGGGGGGAGTTAAAAATGACAGTACAAACCGATATTTCTCGTATCAAACATTGGTTTGATCAGAAGTTGTTAACAATAAATTTGGAGAGAACCCAGTATATACCATTCACATACTACCAATCCAAGACACCTGATTTTAACTATATAGAAATATATGAAAAAGGATCTATTTCTCATATACTACCATCAAAAAGTGTTAAGTAATTGGGTGTACTAATTGATGACCATTTGAGGTGGGATGTCCATATTGAATACGTAATAAACAAACTACAATTTATTCTATATAAATTCAGACACCCTTGTCACACATCACCTCAGAAAGAACTAAAAATTGTGTATTTTGCACTTGTGGATAGTCATCTGAAATACGGCATCGTGGCTTGGGGTGCAGCACTCAGACAACACATAACACCTTCAGAAATACTACAACGAAGATTCTTGAAACTAATGTTACATAAAAAATGGGACTACTCAACAGAACTGACTTACACTGAGTCAGGAGTGTTTGACCTCAGGCAGGAATTCAGTTATAAATGTTTGATCAATTATCACACAAGTAGGAAATTCAAAAAAAGCAATCATGAATATGACACACGTAGAAAAAAATTACACTTAATTCCCTTCATGACAAAATCTATAGGACAAAGATCAAATGAGTTCTCAGTGCCCAAACTCTACAACAGCATCCCCGATGAACGTGTCAAATAAAACATTTGAAAAAAAACCAAAAAAATTTGTGCTGACCTGCCCTAGGGCATACGTTCATGGTTTGGTAGAAACGGAAATATAATTAAATAAACTTACATTCCATAAGGTATCCGTATAGGTAAGTATTTCGTTTCCATATCGCATCTCACGTGCAACCAATCTCCAGATGAAATTGAACCAAATTCAAATATTCTAAAAGTCAATGTTGATTTATAGTTTTTTATTTATTTTTTTATATTTTTATATTTTATTTAATTTTTTATTTTTTTTATATTCAAATATTCTAAAAGTCAATGTTGTTATTTTTATATTTTTATATTTTTATATTTTTATATTTTTATATTTTTATATTTTTCAAATATTCTAAAAGTCAATGTTGTTATTTTTATATTTTTATATTTTTATATTTTTATATTTTTATATTTTTATATTTTTATATTTTTATATTTTTATATTTTTATATTTTTATATTTTTTATATTTTTTTATTTATATTTTATATTTTTTATATTTTTATATTTTATATTTTTATATTTTTATATTTTTATTTTTTATATTTTATATTTTTTATTTTTTATATTTTTATATTTTATATATTTTTATATTTTATATTTTTATATTTTATATTTTTATATTTTTATATTTTTATATTTTTATATTTTTTATATTTTTATATTTTTTATATTTTTATATTTTTATATTTTTTATATTTTATATTTTATATTTTTATATTTTTATATTTTTATATTTTTATATTATTTTTTATTTTTATATTTTATATTTTTATATTTTTATATTTATATTTTTATATTTTTATATTTTTATATTTTTTATATTTTTATATTTTTTATATTTTTATATTTTATATTTTATATTTTTTATATTTTTATTTTTATATTTTTTTATATTTTTATATTTTTATATTTTTTATATTTTTATATTTTTTATATTTATTTTATATTTTTTATATTTTTATATTTTTATATTTTTATATTTTTATATTTTTGTATTTTTATATTTTTATATTTTTATATTTTTATATTTTTATATTTTTATATTTTTATTTTTTTATATTTTTATATTTTTTATATTTTTATATTTTTATATTTTTATATTTTTATATTTTTTATATTTTATTTATATTTTATTTTTATATTTTTATATTTTTATATTTTTATATTTTTTTTTATATTTTTATATTTTTATATTTTTATATTTTATATTTTTATATTTTTTATATTTTTTATATTTTTTATATTTTTATATTTTTATATTTTTATATTTTATATTTTATTTATATTTTATTTTTTATATATTTTTATATTTTTATTTATTTTTCTATTTTTATTTTTTTATTATTTTTATTTATATTTTATATTTTTTTATTTTTATATTTTTATATTTTTATTATTTTTATATTTTTATATTTTTATATTTTTATATTTTTATATTTTTATATTTTTATATTTTTATATTTTTATATTTTTATATTTTTATATTTTTATATTTTTATATTTTTATATTTTTATATTTTTATATTTTTATATTTTTATATTTTTATATATTTTATATTTATATTCTTAATTGCTACACTGTCTCGAAACAAGTATTTTACTTACCGAGTATATTTACTCATCATATCATTCATTTTTAGTATTTAGTATTTGTTACCCATTCTCCATTTCATTAATGCCTGTCGTGTGATATCCAATAGGACGTTCTAGTGGAGTGTTCATTATTATTATCTTATACTACTTCTATTATAACGTATTGTATTGCTTATATTATTATGTGAGTGAATAAATTTATTATTATTATTATTATTTGAAAGCTTATGCTTGGACTTGAAAACTGGTATGCGATTCATTTCGCTTCGATAACGGGAACAGGATATGTAACAATAAAACCACATTTCCTCACAACCAAGTGCCACCAACTAGGGGTTCAATTCCTCAGAGTAAAGGGCTGATTCAGTGATTTTCCAAAATTCCTTTTAACGCCGTTCCGACATAGTTTTTGTCATCTTCGGGTTGAAACACAAATATTCTATTTATATTTCTGCTTTCGTATTGTACCAATGTTGTTGAAGATGTGTGATTTCGTTGTTTTCGGGGATGGTTTATCTTTAATGTTTTCCCACTCCATGAATACAATGGATTATTCATGGCAACTGCATTTTCATAGCAACATGTCAAGATCTGTTTTCATTATTAGGTACTATGAACAAAGATGAAAAAGGTTGTTATAAATCTGGCCAAGTTTCTGATATAATTTCTATTGTTGAAACTGTTGGGTGTCTTTTTTTATGCGTATCATTTCAAGAAATGTTCTCACTCTTGGATTACTTCCTCCGGTCGAAATCTCAACGTTGTTAGTGTCAAACTTATGCTGTTTTTTTTCGTTTTGGTGTTCGGATGGGACTAGATTATTAGTAGATTAGTTAATGATCAGTTTTCATTTTCACTGATATAAACAGATTGAAAAAGTATGTTAATTGCCTAAGTTTTCGATATGATTTCTATATTTAATACTGTTGGGGGTTGTTAGTGTCAAATTTTATGTTGTTTTTTTTTTTTTCATGTTTGGGTAAGGTTGTCATGTCAGTTTTCGAGTACTAGTATTCGCCTTCTCAAGTGTTGTTTTGGTTGACCTATATAGGTACTTTGATAGTCCCTACATGGTTTGATTTGTTGAAAATCAGATGTGGAATCATCTGCGACTGAAAGATAAACTTTAGTCACTATCTTCTATCGTCAAGATAACCTCTTGTGGGGTATTCATGTTGAAAAGGGAAACATTCTCAATTGAATATTGATAGAAAGATTTTTCTGTGAATTGAAAAATCCACGATTAAAATGAAGTTATTTTTTGTGAATGTCTAACAGAAAACAACTACTTTCCCGGCTAAAGCCACGCTGGACATTGAACTACATCTGATAGATATTCTGAAAAGGCCCTAACTCAAAAGAAAAATTCTGAAATTGAAAATTTGCATTTCCATTCAGATAGTTATTTGATTTTCTATTCCAGTCTTAATTAAGAACTCATAAAGATGAATGAGGCAAAGAAGAATGTTTTCCAAAAGAAAGGACTCACCAGAAATCATTCGTAACATTGACGCAGGAGAGACATCGCATTCACTAGGTCTTCAATACATATTTGTCGACGAAAATCTATTTCACGCTTCCACGATCATCAGGAAGACCGGAAGAAATGGGAAACATATTTTCAAGAAGCAATCTCAATTTGCAAAGATCGAAAAAGTTAGAATCATTTCTTTTGGAAAGACACTTTGAAATTAGTGTTTTCTGACATTAAAACCTGTCATGGGGTATGATAGATTGATTTGTTGAAAATATGAACAGGATGTTCATAAAATCAGATGTGGAATCATCTGCGACTGAAAGATAAACTTTAGTCACTATCTTCCATCGTCAAGATAACCTCTTGTGGGGTATTCATGTTGAAAAGGGAAACATTCTCAATTGAATATTGATAGAAAGATTTTTCTGTGAATTGAAAAATCCACGATTGAAATAAAGTTATTTTTCGTGAATGTCTAACAGGAAACAACTACTTCCCCGGCTTAAGCCACGCTGGACATTGAACTACATCTGATAGATATTCTGAAAAGGCCCTAACTCAAAAAAAATAAAAAATCTGAAATTGAAAATTTGCATTTCCATTCAGATAGTTATTTGATTTTCTATTCCAGTCTTAATTAAGAACTCATAAAGATGAATGAGGCAAAGAAGAATGTTTTCCAAAAGGAAGTACTCACCAGAAATCATTCGTAACATTGACGCAGGAGAGACATCGCATTCACTAGGTCTTCAATACATTTTTGTCGACGAAAATCTATTTCACGCTCCCACGATCATCAGGAAGACCGGAAGAAATGGGAAACACATTTTCAAAAAGCAATCTCACTTTGCAAAGATGGAAAAAGTTAGAATCTTTCTATCAATATTCAATTGAGAATGTTTCCCTTTTCAACATGAATACCCCACAAGAGGTTATCTTGACGATGGAAGATAGTGACTAAAGTTTATCTTTCAGTCGCAGATGATTCCACATCTGATTTTACGAACATCCTGTTTATATTTTCAACAAATCAATCTATCATACCCCATGACAGGTTTTGGTGTCAGAAAACACTAATTTCAAAGTGTCTCTCCAAAGAAATGATTCTAACTTTTCCATCTTTGCAAAGTGAGATTGCTTCTTGAAAATGTGTCCATTTCTTTCGGTCTTCCTGATGATCGTGGACGCGTGAAATAGTTTTTCGTCGACAAAATGTATTGAAGACCTAGTGAATGCGATGTCTCCTGCGTCAATGTTACGAATGATTTCTGGTGAGTACTTTCTTCTGGAAAACATTTTTCTTTGCCTCATTCATCTTTATGAGTTCTTAATCAAGACTGGAATAAAAAAATCAAAACTATCTGAATGGAAATGCAAATTTTCAATTTCAGATTTTTCTTTGAGTTAGGGCCTTTTCAAGAATATCTATCAGATGTAGTTCAATGTCAGCGTGGCTTTAGCCAGGAAGTAGTTGTTTTCTGTTAGACATTCACAAAAAATAACTTCATTTTAATCGTGGATTTTTTAATTCACAGAAAAATCTTTCTATCAATATTCAATTGAGAATGTTTTCCTTTTCAACATGGATACCCCACAAGAGGTTATCTTGACAACGGAAGATAGTGACTAAAGTTTATCTTTCAGTCGCAGATGATTCCACATCTGATTTTATGAACATCCTGTTTATATTTTCAACAAATCAATCTATCATACCCCATGACAGGTTTTAATGTCAGAAAACACTAATTCAAAGTGTCTCCAAAAGAAATGATTCTAACTTTTTCCATCTTTGCAAAGTGAGATTGCTTCTTGAAAATGTGTTTCCCATTTCTTCCGGTCTTCCTGATGATCGTGGAAGCGTGAAATAGATTTTCGTCGACAAAAATGTATTGAAGACCTAGTGAATGCGATGTCTCTCCTGCGTCAATGTTACGAATGATTTCTGGTGAGTACTTTCTTTTGGAAAACATTCTTTTCTGCCTCATCCATCTTTATGAGTTCTTAATTAGAACTGGAATAGAAAATCAAATAACTATCTGAATGGAAATGCAAATTTTCAATTTCAGATTTTTTCTTTTGAGTTAGGGCCTTTTCAGAATATCTATCAGATGTAGTTCAATGTCCAGCGTGGCTTAAGCCGGAGAAGTAGTTGTTTTCTGTTAGACATTCAAAAAAAATAACTTCATTTTAATCGTGGATTTTTCAATTCACAGAAAAATCTTCTATCAATATCCAATTGAGAATGTTTCCTTTCAACATGAATACTTCACAAGAGGTTATCTTGACGATGGAAGATAGTGACTAAAGTTTATCTTCCAGTCGCAGAATGATTCCACATCTGATTTCATGAACATCCTGTTTATATTTTCAACAAATCAATCTATCATACCCCATGACAGGTTTTAATGTCAGAAAACACTAATTTCAAAGTGTCTCTCCAAAAGAAATTATTCTTACTTTTTCCATCTTTGCACAGTGAGATTGCTTCTTGAAAATGTGTTTCCCATTTCTTCCGGTCTTCCTGATGATCGTGGAAGCGTGAAATAGATTTTCGTCGACAAAAATGTATTGAAAACCTAGTGAATGCGATGTCTCTCCTGCGTCAATGTTACGAATGATTTCTGGTGAGTCCTTTCTTTTGGAAAACATTCTTCTTTGCCTCATTCATCTTTATGAGTTCTTAATTAAGACTGGAATAGAAAATCAAATAACTATCTGAATGGAAATGCAAATTTTCAATTTCAGATTTTTTCTTTGAGTTAGGGCCTTTTCAGAATATCTATCAGATGTAGTTCAATGTCCAGCGTGGCTTTAGCCGGGGAAGTAGTTGTTTTCTGTTAGACATTCACAAAAAATAACTTCATTTTAATCGTGGATTTTTCAATTCACAGAAAAATCTTTCTATCAATATTCAATTGAGAATGTTTCCCTTTTCAACATGAATACCCCACAAGAGGTTATCTTGACGATAGGAGATAGTGACTAAAGTTTATCTTTCAGTCGCAGATGATTCCACATCTGATTTTATGAACATCCTGTTTATATTTTCAACAAATCAATTTATCATACCCCATGACAGATTTTAATGTCAGAAAACACTAATTTCAAAGTGTCTCTCCAAAAGAAATGATTCTAACTTTTTCCATCTTTGCAAAGTGAGATTGCTTCTTGAAAATGTGTTTCCCATTTCTTACGGTTTTCCTGTTGATCGTGGAAGCGTGAAATAGATTTTCGTCGACAAAAATGTATTGAAGACCTAGTGAATGCGATGTCTCTCCTGCGTCAATGTTACGAATGATTTCTGGTGAGTACTTTCTTTTGGAAAACATTCTTCTTTACCTCATTCATCTTTATGAGTTCTTAATTAAGACTGGAATAGAAAATCAAATAACTATCTGAATGGAAATGCAAATTTTCAATTTCAGATTTTTTTTTGAGTTAGGGCCTTTTCAGAATATCTATCAGATGTAGTTCAATGTCCAGAGTGGCTTTAGCCGGAAAAGTAGTTGTTTTCTGTTAGACATTCACAAAAAATAACTTCATTTTAATCGTGGATTTTTCAATTCACAGAAAAATATTTCTATCAATATTCAATTGAGAATGTTTCCTTTTCCATGAATACCCACAAGGGTTATCTTGACGATGGAAGATATGACAAAGTTTATTTTTTCAGTGCAGATGATTCCACATCTGATTTTATGAAATCCTGTTTATATTTTCAACAATCAATCTATCATACCCATGACGGTTTTTTTTAATTCAGAAACCTAATTTCAAAGTGTCTCTCAAAGGAATGATTTTACTTTTCCATCTTTGCAAGTGGATTGTTCTTGAAAATGTTTCCCATTTTTCCCGGTCTTCCTGATGATCGGAAGGAAATAGATTTTCGTGACAAAATGTATTGAAGACTATGAATGCGATGTCTCCTCTAATTTACGAATGATTTTTGAAATTTCTTTTGAAACATTCTTTTCCCATTCTTTTTTGATTCAATAAGACTGGAATAGAAAATAAAATACCATTGAATGGAAATGCAAATTTCATTCAGATTTTCTTTGGAGTTAGGGCCCTTTTCAGAATATCTATCAGATGTAGTTCAATGCCCAGCGTGGTTTAACCGGGGAAGTAGTTGTTTTCTGTTAACATTACAAAAAAACTTA
>JAFIRS010006614.1:0-34650 GCA_018342105.1 Gonioctena quinquepunctata | reverse complement strand
GTGGTGATGGCGGCGTTGGTGACGTCATCGCTACTGCTGCTGCTGCCGTTGGAACACTTCTCCATGGCATCACTGCACTTGTAGAATCATTCATTTCAAACTTGAGCTGATATTTCTCTATTATGGTGTTGTTGTCATCGTCTCCGAGGTGGGGTGGTAGGTCTGTGGTGAAGAATAATCCTTCGGAGTCCTGCTGTTCAATTCAATGGAATCCAAGACAGATTATCCCCATTTTTGAAAGAAACCGCTACTCCTCGTACATCATCATCATACGGTTTGTCTACGTTGAAGATGGTGTTCAGAATCAAAGTCACTAGTGCCATTTGAATCATATTTCGATGTTGAGTGTTGTGTCGTGCAGTGATTCAACTCTTTCAATTTACTTGTGACGTTTCGTTTTTCTTCATAAAACTGCAACTCTTCTTTCAGAGCTCTGACTTTTCGATAAAACTGTTCCAATTTCCGTGTATACTGCTCTGCCATCGACGACGACGACATAACCTCAACTGATGTCATTTTCACAAAAAACTCCAATATATTCGTTTTTCGTTTTCCTCCTCTAAACACTCTTTTGATCCTTCCTGTATATTTGGCAACGTTTTAAAATATTATTGAAGTCGTATCCAAGTTATCCCACAGTTAAACCATGCAGCTGCATACTCTCTTATCTTGTTAATGTAAACAAACTCTTTCAAAGGATGCCGCCAATATCTTATCTTGTTAATGTGAACAAACTCTTTCAAAGGATGCCGCCGATATCCGGTCGCTTTAATAAACAACTGATAACGAAATTGCTGACATAGATAACGACTGCGGTTCAGATTCCTGCAACGACTTGTCGATCGAGTCATGGCCGCCGCATCATCGCTCATAAACACTGCTGACTCCTCCCACTTTCCAAAATGGCCGCCTCCATTCATTCTCTTCGACCGACCAATGCCGTTGACGAATATAGCTATTGGTTGACACACCCACTCCTATTTCAATATGGCTGCTGCTGCCGCTCGGCTATTGGATAGCGGCCGGCGGCTTCCCACTCCCACGACCTATACAGCTCTCCCCACCCCCACTCTCAATCACAACTCCCATCCACAACATGGCTGCCACCATTGCGACCAATCACAGACCACTCCCCCAGCCTTTTTCCCTGCCCACATACACCCACCCCACCCCTCATAAACCTACAACCGCCATTTTTTCCCAAACCCCTTCCACAACGAACCGCCCATGACCACCGACGGGTATGGCGACGATCTCAACCTAGTGGCGGCCCCCAAACCAGTGGCAGATTCCATTGGGTCACCAAATTGATTCAACCAATATAACCGTGATTCATACTTCACCTTCACCAGAGTAGTAACCCACGATTTATGATCAATTATTTCGAACCCATGAAGCCTCCCGGAAAGTGATTTTGAGAGATAAAATGACGTTTTCGAGACTATGCCCCCAGGAATACCTGTTCCAATCATCCACTGAATGGACATCGCTCTCTGAATAATTGGACCAATAAGTATTTTGAGATTCTGAAATATACCTGAATTGTTCTCGTGGGACTGAGAAAATTATGCTCCAACATATCTTAGGATAAACAACTCATTGTACTGATTGGAAAAAAAAACATTCTTAAGAAATTATTTCAATCATCCGTCATTTTTCAAGAATTGGAAGTAGGTACTACTTTTTCTTTTTTCGCATGAAAAAAATATATATCACAAATGGTAAAACATTCGCGAAAAAAAACTGGTATTATTATCTAATATGCCACATGTATTTCAGTATATGAAGTAGCAAATTTCCATGCTGTATCAGTCATTTTCGGGTTTCCTTATAAATATTGTCACATGATATTGTAGCAAATACCGCACACTGTTGCCTCTTGCGCATCAGTCATCACTGAACTCGGCATGCTGACATAATAACGTTCCAGAAAATTTCCAAAGAAGGCTGTGTATGATCAAGAGATCTAGTGGTGAAATATCTCGGATAGTTCGAGAAACGGCCGCCGCAAACGTCCGAGTGCTTTTAATGGCAATATAAACTAACACACATTGTAAGTAGAGCAGTCAGAATGAAGCAAGTGTGGTTTGGCGGTGAATTCAAATCAAGCTATTGAATTCTCAGAGTTTATTATTGTTTTGTGAATGAAGCAAAATATTTAGTTCAGTATTTTGAGCCACGTACCCCAGATTCGTATTAGCTGGGTCAGAAGCGAGGATATTCGTACTATTTGCAAAAAAAAATCTTGTGCGGTCGGGGGACCCCCGTCAGGAACGAAGTTTCTTCCAACTCCGAATGTAATCTTGATATCGAGGTAGCAGAATATGTTGCCATCAATCTCATGAATCCACCCTTTTGTGTTTTTTTTCTCAATAGTTTCACCTTTGAAAGTTGACTTTTTCTATCCAACACATTTAATTGTCATTATACCATAAAACCTATATATCATTTTTCCATACTCCTCTGTCACAGTAAAAGGTATTGTATTCCTCCTAATACTATTCGTTATATTATATCAAATTGACATGTCACTTATTTCAATGTAAACCATTAATCCAACTTCGGCATACAAAAAACTAAGAAATTATGCCCAAAAAAGGATATATTCATCTATACACACGTTATAAAGAAACATAAAAGAAACAAAAATATCTTCCACGTATCACCACTCAACGATAATATCCGACTTCTATTCGCATATATATCCTACCGCTCATTTCAAATTTCCCGGAAGCAGAGCAGCAGTTCGGATGGTTTCGTATAGCTCATCAAGCCATTCATGAGACGTAGAATTTTGCTAAGTGCGTACAAGACAGAGCAAGAACGCATTTGGAGCAATAGAGAGCGTGAACGATTCTCGTCTCATGACTAGCTTGATGAGCTGTACACCTTCGGAATCACATGTCACACAGACTCGCATATGATAGAAAGAGACAGAGAGAGAAAAAGTCGCATAGAGGGTGCATAACGTTTTTTTCTTACGTGACGATTTCTAACAATCAACACCTACCGCAAGCCGCGTAAAGAAAATACTTCCTACGATGACACTAGGCTATTATGGAAATAATTAGGCAGTAGTTTTCTCAGCAAGAGTGGCGATGGCAGAGATGAGAACAAGAAGTGATGGGGTGACAGATAGAAACTAGTTCGGGAAGAAAGTCAGCAAAAAGAAAGAGGAAGAGGTACAGACAAAAAATGAAAAATGAGGGAGGGTAAGTGAGAGAGGAAGAAACAAGAGGAAGAGAAACGGAGACAAAGAATTGAACAAGAGGAGGCATAACAGAGAGAGGGAGAAACATGACAAGAGGAGAAAAGGCAACCGAGATTAAAACAAGAGGAAGAGTAGAAGCGAGAAAGAAAACAAGAAGAGAATGAACGATAACAGAGAAATGAACGGAAGGAGGCAGAACCGAAATTGAAAAAATAAAATAAAAAAACAATAGGTGGCGGAAAATTTTGCAAAAACTTCTGAAAGAACAAAATATAGAACTATTCCAGAAGAAATAATGTTTTTGGCAGATTTTCCAGAAAACTTAGGTGCAAATCGTAAGCCTGGAGGATTTTTTTATGGTGGGTTAGCATCAAACCTGATATTAGATTCAAATTGAACCGTTATTTGTTCTTTGATAAAAAATTCATATATATATATATATATATATATATATATTTATATATATATATATATATAAAAGGCGTTACGTCAGAGGGGTGTCGTGTACTGTTTATGACGGAATGTTGATTCGCGGATTCAAACCTAACAGGAATTATATTTCTACGACTTAAAATAACGGAAATATGCTTTCAGTTTCTTTAAGGGCTTTTGGTTGTTTACGAAATCGGTCAAATAGTAACTTCGTTACATTGGGTTGTGAGAAATATGGTTTTCTCTCAGTATTCCTGAAACAGCAACAATTGATGCTAGTATTTGTGGGAAGTAATATTCGAGTGAAGGTCGAATCGAGTTTGAATTGTGGAGCAAACCTGAAAATTTCGAAAATAGTTTGGGATTTGTGGATTTTTTTTTACTGAGTGTTATTTTTGAGAATCGAACTGAAGTGAATACAATGAAAATAAAATCATTCGTATTCCCCATTATTATCCATGCGAATATCTCAAATCACTTCTGCATCTTCCTCAATGAAAATCAAACAAATAATTCAATATATGAGACGAATATATAACAAGCACCTTCGACCAAATTATCTTGGGAAGGATACACGTTGTCAATAGTGCATGGACTAGTGAATTTTTGGAAATTTGTGATACTTGTCCTGGTACCTTAGTCATACGAAATTATTTTCAGCGAAGTAATATGGAAATATCTGGAACTGTTATTGAGATGTCATTATTGTAGTTTATCTCCAGGCGTCCGAAAAGCATGAACATTTTTTATTTCTAGATGGTGTTTGTAAACACATTCGAATGAATCGATACATGATATCACAGAAAGTGAGAGCTTAGGGTCAAGGGGGCGTCAAACTGCATGCTGTAGATGGATGATATAGACTAATTGAAAAAAGAGTCGACATTTTTTTAAATCACTAGAAGTAAACCCGATACATTCTCAGTAATAATGTAATTTCTAAGAGGCTACCGAAATATGGATACAACAATGTCGTGAATAAAATTGATTGAAAACAAAATAAAAATTTAGTATCCTATCATATTCTAAAAAATAAGTGGACGAAAAACAAGCTGTTTTTTTTTTCTTGAGCCCCTTTCATTCTCAATGCGATACATACCCGTATGGAATCGATACCCAGGAACATTCACTAGTCATTTTTCGAATTGATGCGGCCGATACTTGATGTGAATCCAAAGTAAAGCGAACAAAGGGCACTCAGTTCCTTAGATGATTTTCACCAAACTGGGTTAACAGAACCAGACAGGTGCTATACAATAGCTTCTACAGGTTGAGATAATACTTCTCGATGACATATTCTTCCAGCTTGCAACAGTGTCGTCACAGCTCCGAGACCTGTATTGCTTGCATCTGTGTCCATAATGAACAGGCATTATTGTTATGAATATTTCAAGAATTGACTTGGAGGGAACGCTATCTCAAACCTGTGGAAAGATTAATCACTTTCTGAAATCAGCAGAAGTTGACCCAATCTCCTTCACAAAATGGCGGTGATGTCTACAGAGGCATAGAAAGCTTCCCACTTCCCGTTTATCTTTCGGTCTTGCCTAGTCTTGAATAGTCGAATTGAAAATACATTCAATTGTTTGGTTCCTTCTGGCAAGAGTATGATATGTAATCGAAATAAAAAACATTTGAAACCTAAGTTTGAAGTTGAAATTCTTTGAAGGTCTGAAGACATGCAGGTTGACCAGAAGTTCCTCTGAATTTATTTTCAGAACCATGATCAAAATGGATCAGGCAAGTTTCCCGAATAATCCCACGCAGTATCAGCTCTATCAGTCTTCCGGAGGTCGCCAAACAAAAAGCCTAACATTTGACTGATACAGTCCGCTGCCAGTAGTAGGCGCATTCTTTCCATCTCGACGGGATGAACCATGGACTCGACAAACTTCTCTACTTCTAGTTGTTTGGAAAATGGTGGCTGTTGATTTGGGCTCAACTGGTGTTTATTTTGTGGGCCAGGTTGGTTCTTTTCAATGACTCTGTAGACTTCTCTCAGCAAAGAATGACATGGCGCCCTTATATTCAACTATCGCTTTCTCCACCTGCATATATATATATATATATATATATATATATATAAATATTCGTGTCGCATTCCGCTACCCACTCGTCGTGCTGATACACTCCTATAAAGTCTCCTATCCGTTTTATCATTCCATCAGGAAATTCGTTAGAATTTATTACAGGGCTGCCTTGTTTTTTTCTTATGAGAGCTCGTGCAAGTTATAATTTGCTATGGAATTCTTCACATCACTGTTGGTACAACTCCAACGATCTCCTCAGATGTACAAGATATTCTGATAGTTTTTGCTCTTTCTGTATTATCGAATTTGGTGGTATTTTCTCGCATCATTGCATTCTCTCCAGTGACAGTTGGTAGGGCGACATTGGACTTGAAAGTGGTTTGACACTCTCTGTCCCATGGATGCCGCTGCGAACCAGTGAAACTGACACACTCAGCATACGCTACGATATCCAGACTATTAGTTTTTTCTGGTACCTATCACAATATGAGTGAAAACATGAGGGTGTCTTCGCAGGTGACGAAGAACGTAGTGGCACCCTCACCGTGCTATCTTTTTTGAAGAATTCTTGAAGTCAAGGTAGACCAAACATATAATTTATACTGTCGCTCTGTCCCTCTCCCTGAAGTGATACTTCAATAGATACATTTCCAACTAGCGGCTTCAAGGCCACTTTCACTGAATTTTTTAAAGTGATTCAGATTCAGGGTTCTTTACAGAAATTTAATATCCATAATTGCGATACTGGTATTCTGGGTTTGTCTGTGATATTGCTAAAGCGGATCCTCTCAAAGTAACTAGGAGTGCAGTAGAATTTTTTTCATGCATTGACTGTTACAGCAACCTCACACTGCGATACGGGGATCATGACGACTGTCCATCAAAAGTTGAAGGTTCCACGAAATCGTTGTAATGTAGCAACCCTGTGACGATGGATCTCCAACAAGAAATCTTTATTTTTTTATTATTCTAAATGCTTCAAGTAATTCTCATTCACTTCCTGCTCCTTTTACTGCAGTGATTAATTTCCTCAACCCATCACCAATCCCGTCCATTGTTCTCCAGGTTGTCTTGAGTTCGACACTAATTCCATCAACAACTTCCTCCAGGCTTTGCAACAACTCATCAGAAGCAGACATCATATTCATATCATATATATATATATATATATATATATATATATATATATATATATATATATATATATATATGCAATATATATACATGGAGAAAGCAATAGTTGAATATAAGGGCGCCATGTCATTCTTTGCTGAGAAAAGTCTACAGGGTCATTGAAAAGAACCAACCCGGCACACGAAATGAACACCAGTTGAGCTCAAATCGACAGCCATCATTTTCCAAACTACTAGAAGTGGAGAAGTTTGTCGAGAAAATGATGAAACATAGGATAATTGACAAATCCCATGGTCCATCCCGTCGAGATGAGAAGAATGCGCTTACTACTGGCAGCGGACTGTATCAGTCAAATGTTGGGCTTTTTGGTCTTCGCTCGGCGACCTTCGGAAGACTGATGGAGCTGATACTGCGTGGGATTACTTGGAAAACTTGCCTGATCCATTTTGATCATGGTTATGAAAAGGAATTCAGAGGAACTTCTGGTCAACCTGCATGTCTTCAGACCTTCAAAGAATTTCAACTTCAAACTTAGGCTTTAAATGTTTTTTATTTCGAGAGCATATCATACTCTTGGCAGGAATCATTGAACCGAACACACGTGTGAAAGTGATCTTCTTAATAAAGTGATAATTGTGAAGGATTTACGGAACAAAACATCAAGTACTGTAAGTATATCAGACGGCTTGGAAATTCATAATGCACCACTTGTGAGTAACCACTATTTGAATCTATCTATAATAACCGAAATATCAAATTGAATCCATACGATACATGAAGTAACTATGGAACAAAAAATTGATCTCCTAATGAAAAATGTGGCCGAAATAAAAACCGACATACAACAAATATAAACCTCCATGGATCATATTAGATCCGAAAACAATGATCTGAAGAAAAACGTCTCTTACCTGGAATCCAAAATAGATTACATGGAGAGGCAGCAGAATAGAAATGATTCAGTTTTTTACGAATTGCATGAAGAAGAACAGGAGGACACACGAAATATAATTGACTCAATCATAGAAATAACTACTACAAATATGGAAGACAAACTGGAGGAATTCAATATATAGGATGTTTTTTGCCTAGGAGCGAGAAATAATGGAAAAAATCGCCCAATAATATCAAAACTAACCTCTGCCCTAACAAAAAGGCAAATAATACAAAATGCTAGAAAGCTCAAGGGAACTGCTTACGCTATATCGGAAAATTATACCAAAAAAGGTTTTTTAACGAAAGCAGAAGAAATTGGGAAGAAAGCACATCTTATACAAAATTATATGATCTTCGATAGTCGAAAATATTCCCTTGAAGAAATTAGACATGTCAAAGAACTACAAAATTCCCATTCTAAGAGCGAAAATGGCAACGCGTCATCATTTAACCAACCAGTCAGCAAGTCAACAGCAATACAACCACACGAGGATCAATACTCGCAGCAATAAGAGGACTGGACCATAGGATCCGGACCCATCACTATGTGAGCCTTTCCAATCTTTGCGGAATAAAATTGATGAAATTGATTTTTTTCTTGATGATTACAAAAAAGAAAATTGTATTCAAGTCATATGTTTTTCAGAACATTGGATGCACAATGACGAGAAAAATCATTATATTTTGAACGATTATCATGTAATCAATAGTTTTTTTAGAAAACAGTTTATACATGGTGGAGTAGCAATTTTTGCGAAATTTTTTCCAAATCTAATACTTTTAATAATATTGAAACCTTACCAGTAGAGAAAACTTTTCAATTTTGCTTAGGAACTTGTAAAAAAGAAAAACTTATAATCGTCTGCTTATATAGGAGCCCACTAGGAGACTTTGATCTATTTAATGATATATTTTCTCAGCTCTTCAACGAAATTTATATGAAATTCAACAAATATAATGTAATAGTGTGTGGGGATTTCAATCTGGATTTTAATTCAGATGATACAAAAGTAACTAGTTTCAAAAATACAATAAGATCATTCGACTTAAATATAACAATAAACGAATTCACAAGGGTTACAACAAAATCAGCTAGTACTATCGATAACATTCTTGTGAGCACAGAATATGATTACTCCACTGTCACGTTGGATATGAGTGTTTCTGACCACAATGCACAGTTTCTGCTTTTGAATCTCTATAACTCCACTGGAAATATCAGCAAGCTACAAGTGTGCAGAACATATCCCGAAAGTATCCATAAACATTTTTAACAGCATTTGCAAACTATTGATTGGGCACAGTGTACGCAAATGAAAACACGAATACTGCATATAATCATTTCGAGACTGTATTGAAAACTCATTTTGAAAAATATTTTCCACTGAGAAAAAAAGAATTCAATGAGAAAACAGGTTATAAAGAATGGGCCACAAAAGGTATTCGACAATCTTGCAGAAATAAAAGGTCTCTACTATATCTGAAACAATTTACAACAAATCCTATCACTATCGAGTATATACAGAAATACTGTCAAATTCTTAGTAATATAATTGAGACATCTAAAAATTTGTATTATGAAAAACACTTAAACAATTCTTCAAATAAAATAAAATCGACATAAAATATGGTATCATAATTCACTGGCAAGCAGCATAAAATTGAGAATATTAAATTAACGAATGAAAAAGGCAATTTGATAACTGAACCTAGAGAGATTGCAGAAGAATTCAAAAATCAATTTGAGCAAATGAGTACGAAAACAATACCTAACTCAAACAGTCGTACTTCTTCTCCAGAATACTTGCACAATTGCAAATTCAACAACAAAAATTCATTTTTTCTCTCTCCGCTTACTGAAAGTGACATTACAGAGAGTATAGCTGCTCAAAAACCTAAGTTCTCCACTGGAATAGATAACATACCAATGACTTCAATGAAAAGACACAGTGAGGCCCTGAAAAAGCCACTCGTCTCTTTGTTCAACCTCTCACTCTCTTCTGGTATATTTCCGGATTCATACAAAAAATCTATCATCATACCTCTTTAAAAAAGGCGATAAGACAGATCCCAATAATTACCGCGGCATTTCATTACTCTCAAGTTTCTCAAAACTATTGGAGTGGAATGTTAACAAACAAATACTATCATATTTGAGCACACAAAAAATCCTTACAAAATCGCAATCCAGATTCAGACAAAACTTAAATACTACGGATGCTACTTTCCAAATGATAGAAAAAATACACGAGTTTTTGGAATCGAAACAATACCCACTCGGAATTTTCTGCGATCTCTCTAAGGCATTCGATTGCGTAAATCATAATACACTCTTAGAGAAATTAAACTTCTATTGTATCAGAGGTCTGTCTAATACTTGGTTTGAATCATACCTATCACGAAAATTAATGTGTGTTAGAGTAAAACATGAAATATTAGGTAATGTGTCGCTTCATGGCGTCCCACCGGTATCAGTATTAGGTCCGACATTATTTCTCATATATGTAAATGATATTATTTGTAGCTTTCCTACAGTTACCTTTACACTTTTTGCCGACGACACAAGTATACTAATTCACGAGAAAAACACTGACTTCACTCACTACATCGTCCGAAGAAATAATGGAAGGAGTTTCAGACTGGTTTCTGGCAAACTCAATGTCTCTCAACTTCTCCAAATCGAACAATATATTATTTAGATTATATAAAGATATTGATGATATCACTATACACCACAACCAAAACTCCATTGATTTCGTGAACTCAACAAAATTCCTAGAAATAACCATTGACAACAAGTTGAACTGGCTAGATCATACTTCTGCACTTCAAGTGAAATTAAGTAGGTCAATTTTTGCGCTACGCACTATTGAGAGAAAAACCAACTTCGTGACAACGAAATTAGTCTACTTCGCATATTTTCATAGCCTATTACAATATGGTATAGAATTTTGGGGCACATCCATTTATGCCCCTGAAGTATTTTTGATCCAGAAAAGGGCTATTCGTATTATATTCGGCTTGAGTTATAGGGACTCTTGTAGAATATTCTTCAGAGACCACAGAATATTCACCTTAGCAAACACTCACATATTTGGAATAAGTATGCTGATACACAAAAATCGATCAACATTATCACTAACTTCAAAAAAGCACTCATATCCAACTAGAAACCAAGAATACCCTCTGCGAAACTATAATTACAACAGAACTAGAAAGGGGCCACTGTATTCAGGAATCAAAGTATACAACCACCTACCTCTCAACTTGAAATCTCCAAGCAAATATCGTTTCAAAACACTGCTAAAAAAAATTACTGCATGAAAATGTTTTATATCCTTTAGACGATTTTTCCAAAAATTAGAATAAGAATCATTTTCTTTAAGTATGTATGTATGTATATATGTTTCTTCGTATATATGTATTTCTATGTTTTCTTGTCTTTTCTCCTTTTCTCACTTTCGCTTTCATTCATTACACCCCTAGACTTTCTCGATGCTATGTAGAATCTAACATATATTTGTTAAGATATGTAAAAATACCAACTGTTATTTCCATTCTTAGAAATAAACTTATCTATCTATCTATTGAATGTATTTTCAATTCGACTATTCAAGACTAGGCAAGACCAAAAGATAAACGCGAAGTGAGAAGCTTTCTATGCCTCTGTAGACATTACCGCCATTTTGTGAAGGAGACTGGGTCAACTTCAGCTGATTTTTGAAAGTGATAAATCTTTCCGCAGGTTTGAGATAGCGTTCTCTTCAAGTCCAATCTTGACATATTCATAACAATAATGCCTGTTCATTATGGACACAGATGCAAGCAATACAGGTCTCGGAGCTGTGACGACACTGTTGCAAGCTGGACAAGAATAGGTTATCGAGAAGTATTATCTCAACCTGTAGAAGCTATTGTCTAGCGAACCACATGTCTGGTTCTGTTAACCCAGTTTGGTGAAAATCATTTGAGGAGCTGGGTGCCATTTGTTCGCTTCACTTTGGATTTACATCAAGTATCGGCCGCATCAATTCGAAAAATGGCTAGTGATTGTTCCTGGGTATCGATTTCATACGGGTATGTATCGCATTGGAAATGAAAGGGGCTCAAGTTTGAAAAAAACAGCTTGTTTTTCGTCCACTTATTATTTTTTAGAATATGATAGGATACTGAATTTTTATTTTGTTTTAGATTAATTTTATTAACGACATTGTTTTATCCATATTCCGGCAGCCTCTCAGAAATTACATCATTACTGAGAATGTATCGGGTTTACTTCTAGTTATTTAAAGAAATGTCGACTCTTATTTCAATCAGTCTATATCATTCATCTACAGCATGCCGATTGACGCCCCCTTGACCCTAAGCTCTCACTTTCTTTCTGTGATATCATCTAGAAATAACAAATGTTTATGCTCTTCGGACGCCTGGAGATGAACTACAATAATAACATCTCAATAACAGTTTCCGATATTTCCCTATTACTTCGCTAAAAATAATTTATTTTGACTTAGGTACCAGGCCAAATATCCCAAATTCCCAAAAATTCACTAGTTTATGCACTATTGCCAACGTGTATCCTTCCCAAGATAGTTTGGTCGAAGGTGCTTGTTATATATTCGGTTCATATATTGAATTATTCGTTTGATTTCCATTGAGGAAGATGCAGAAGTGATTTGAAATATTTGTACGGATTATAATGGGTGATACAAATGATTTTATTTTCATTTTATTCGCTTCAGTTCGATTCTCAAAAATAACACTCAGTAAAAAAAAACACAAATCATAAAATATTTTCGAAATTTTCAGGTTTGCTCCATAATTCAAACTTGATTTCACCTTCACTCGAATATAACTTCCCACAAATACTAGCATCAATTGTTGCTGTTTTAGGAATACTGAAAGAAAATCATATTTGTCACAACCCAATGTAACGAAGTTACTATTTCACCGATTTTGTAAACAACCAAAAGCTCTAAGAATAACTAAAAGCATATTTGTGTTATTTCAAGTCGTAGAAATATAATTCTTTTTAGGTTTGAATCCGCGAATCAAAATTAATCGGATCATGGTATTTGTTCCGCCATAAACTGAATACGACACCCCTCTGACGCAACGCCTTGTATATAAAGGCATATGCCACTTGTCTCTTGGCGGCGCACCGATTCGATAGTGTTCACATTACCAGCAAACGGTGTTAAGAGGGCTCATACCCACTAGAAACGGCTTTCGTTCTAATATCCACAGTAGTTACCCTATTTTGATGCAACTTCCACTGTTCAGTTCAGAAAAAAGTATATTTTCCGGGAAAGTGTATTTTTTTGAAATTTTTAATTTTTTTATTTAAATTTTTTAATTAATAATCATATTCATATGCTCCAGTATAATGATCATTAAGTTTCGGTTGACTGGACATTTGATTAAAGGACTATAATTTCATTTTCATTTTGAAATATTGAACATTGAGCCAAGGACAGCGAAATTACAAAATTAATTTGGAGACACTCGATTAGTGTCGCCGTCTGATTCACCAAACCTTTCCTTTGCAGAGATGCACGGTTGTTTGCAATCGCCAGAGCTAGAAATCCGAGGGGCGTGCGGCTTATTTGATTGATCAAATTCTGATATGAATTCTTTTGCAGACAATAGGAATTGATATAAAATAAGGCAAGGTGAAGAAATTATCGTATATTTTGTAAGGTGAGAATAATTTTTAATCGTATTCGAAGTATTTCGTGTTATTTCGACAATTGCTTGTCAAATAACAGGATTTTGACAAGCAATTGTCGAACTAACACGGAATACTTCAAGTGCGATATAAAATTGTGGTTATTTTCCAAAAACAAGGATTTGATGAAGGGAACAGAGGTGATTCCCAAAACGTTATCAAAGAAAGTATATTTTGTATTTAGAGTTTTCCTAATCACTTTTGTTGTGAAATATATTAGGCAACTAATTTCCAAACATTACGTTACCGACAAATTTAAAATTTTCTTAGTTTATTTCAGATTCCAGAAAATCAAAAAAGCAATAACGTATCGGGGCAAATTCAATAATTTGCCCTTCTCAGAATAACTAATAATTTTTACTTCCAGGGGGAGAAAAAACCCAAAACATGGAAAACAGAATTCTGATAGCTCCCCAAAAAACATTCAGACGTTATTTCGAAAGTACTAGGTATGGAACAGAGCATGAGCCCTTCACTATTCGAGAATTGGAAAATGAATTCCAATTCAAGATATACAATTATTCACGTGGGACGTGGGTGAACATCAAAATTATGAATTTAGTTGATACAACGTAGAATATTCATTGCTAAGAAAAATTTCATTTTTGGAGCTACTTCTGATAGGTTGGTCTGATAGGTTGGTAGGAGAGGATGCGATCGTTGAGGTGAAATGTCCAAAAACAGCTGCAAAGATGCATCCAAAGGAAGCAATTCAGAAAAAAATTATTCTGTACATTAGATGAAAATTATCAAATGCAACTAAAGCATAATCACCATAATTATTACCAGGTGCAGGACCAGCTGCATGTAACTCGGTGTCTTCATGTTACTTCATCGTTTGGACTCCTTTGGGGATATTGGTTGAAAATGTGAGTTTTATCACTAAAATATACATTTGAAACTAATTCATATCGAAATCCTGGCATTTTTGTCGCTATAAAATGAATGGTACAATTGATTTTTTCATATTCATCGGGACCATGAATTTTGAAACAATGAGATGGAACGAAACTATAAAATTTCTACTACAGATGCTTTTTACTTGAAATTATCGATCCAAGATACCCCAGGAAGATGGAAATCCGCAAACCATCACGAGAATAATTATTACCTACCTATTTTATTTATTCCTCACTTTCAGTTAATATAACCCATCCAATAAAGTTTATATCAATTTGCAAGTTGTGAAGCGTGATGATGGCAAGGGGAGCGGGGCAAGATGACAAGTGGATAGTAACTCTCGTTCACACATAGCATGAAGGGGATATATTATCCATGTACACTCAACCTTAAGGGGGGCATGGTGTGGTGTGTAATGCTGTATAAATTAGAGTTGAAAATAATATTTCAGCATCAACGAAGTATCTTCACGTCCAAAATAGGCACAATTAATACATCGTCAGTAAGATCTGTAAAAGGCACATGAATACTTATGAAATGGCATGTAAACCTCCACGCTTTGTCTTATCAGCGTTTATAAACAATATTATAAGGCTTCTAATAACGTGTGTGAGTAAGCTTATATGACATGTATGAATGTGCATGATTTGTATGTGCATAAAAGATCTTACTTTACCTTTTATAAAGTAATGAAGGAATATATCAGATGGTTCAATATTCAAGCCCTAAGAACGTTTTATCAGCAATTTCATTTGACCGAATCTCTTTATAAGCAATTAAGTGCCGTATGGAGGTTCATAAGTTGCCAGAATATATAATTAATAAAACTTGAAGTGCAATAAGAGGTTATCTTGTGGTACTTGGGGAACATATTTCGGAAACACTTTTCAATACGGGGAGCGGAGTTGGTCAACTAAAATATTGATATTTTCATGATACGGTCTTGATTTTGAGAAACATCTGAATATGCAGTCACATTTGAAATATAGTATATTAAAGTATAAGTGAATAAAAAGGGCTTTAAAACACGCGCGATTTTTCGAGCACGACGGCGCAGCCGGAGTGCTCGAAATAGAGCAAGTGTTTTTAAGACCAGTTATCCACGAATACTTTACGTTATTTTTTTTTATTGGTGCACTTTGAAATCATATATACTGGTATCATTACTACAAAAAATAGAAATAAGAAATAATAATGCAAGAAGGTTGAATTCGTGATGTGACATCAGTATACCTTTCGTTGTCATGGAAATGAGAAAAACATTCATTTGCAATTTTTTACCAAAGATCAATATTTGTTCTCACCAGAGCTCAAAAATGAATGATTCTAATATCGATTTTTTGAATAGTGAGGCAAAATCGCGGTTAATACCGCGAAAATCCAGTGATATATATAAAAAAAATATGAAAAGTTCATCAAATGGATGGAGGAGCACATATAAATGAACGAATTGTGAGTAATATTTTATTTGACTCCTGTCAGATCAATAATAAAAAATTTGTCATTTAGACTTCACGTTTCTCGATTTGTTGATGTTGTCATGGTTACCTTTAAAAAACGCGCGTTTTTTAAAGTTCGATTTAAACACGCTGAGGCGTGCTTTAAATGGGTAAAAAGGGGCACCAATAAAAAAAAATATGTTGACATTACTCCTGATCCATTCTGTCAAGTCAACCAGAGATGGTTTTATGAATTCACGTGAATATTGACATCATAAATAAATATTGACACCATGAACAACGCTTTTTTTTCTTGAATCAAATACCGGAAATCATTGATACGGGCCAGTGAGCACAAATATTCCTCGGAGGTTTCGGGATGTTTTGAAGACGTTGCCATGAGGATGTTTTTTGAGACGCAATATGCACTTCCCAAAGAGGACTTTAAAGGATGTTTTGTAATTGTTCTTTTGTTGCATTTCTTTGAATGCCTACTGAGAGGTATTGGCAAAGTAAAAAAATGTAAACGTGTGGATGTTCTTCCTAGAAATAACATAGTTCGCCCTGAGAGGTTCATAGCAGATATTGAGTATATATTTATTGTCCATTTTCATAATGGTTCTCGACAATTTTATTTGATAGCTTGATCATTTCACACAACAAAATGTTAAAAATTTCATGTAAATTAAATCTTAGAATATTTATATTTTTTCGATCCCGTACGTTGAACTATTTATTTCATTTTGTATTTCTTGATTTTAATACCAATACCTCTTATTTTCCACAGGGCAGAAACAACATTATCATATTTTCATAATTAAATTAAGCTAATATTATTCATTATGATGAAAACCAATGTCCAAATAACCTATCCACTCATTTTCTGCTTTCATTTCAAAATTCCCGCCATGTTACATTGTTATAATTTGGCCATTCAGTGTGGTACACCTGATAACCCTCGCACATGTATGGCATATGGAACACTGCATTCAGTATTCAGTGTATTCTAATTCTACCCTTCCCTTTTTGCGTTGTTTTAAAGTTGACGGGGTTGGTTGAAGATTTTTTTTCAACTTAGAAAAACGTGGAGAGTGATGAGTGTTTGGAGTGTAGTGAACATCATTCAAAAAGGATTTTTTATATCATTGGGAATATTTCGTTGTGTCTATGAAAAGGCTATAAAAAAAAATTGGGACAAGTTCTTTTCGTGACATCCCTGGGACATCCTGAAAATCGCCATCTGCGGCGGACATTGTTGTATTGAAGTTCTATTCATGTATAAACAGAACATTGCAGTGGATGTTCAATGTCTCAAAATCTCGTACTTTCAACACCTCTGAGATGGGGATCTGCCATGTCATTCACGACTACTTACCAAATGCATAAATGTTGCAGAAAACCAATATCAACACGAATATTACCGAACTACTAATCCACATAAATCTGAAATTGAGCGAGCAATAGGTACAATACAAAACTTTATGTTCTTCCGACCATGAATGTTTAGCAAATAACATAATTACAAACGTGGAGATTTCTTAACGACAGAATTCAATATAAAACACGAAATTTGAATGAATTTCCCAGCCTCCGACAATGATGAGAACGAATAAGTTATGCACAAATGGAGCAACGATTGCTAAACGACCTGCCCATAACCGTAGCCTGAAAATATCACAAGAGAGTTAGAAAATGCTATTCTATAAGTTAGTCTGACCTTATTTCGTGTGCATCCAATTGATACCCCCCTCCCTGTATATGTAGGTATGCATAGTATGTATTACTTTCCCTTGGCATTGGTTTCAGTCTGTCGTCAACTGCCCTGCCTGTTATAGATTCAACTTGGGGAAAAAGTTTATTTGATCTATTTGGAATTGAATATTTCATTCACTCAATTTATTGCTTTGTGTAGAACTACCTATTGCGCCGCCAACACATATGTTTCTGATGAATATTTATATCATGGATATTGCTGTTCAGAGTAGAGTTAGTTTTGTTGTTGAAAATGTATATCGACAACTGTTATGTGAATAATCTGACCAAAATCATTATTTCTTCAATTTGGAAAAATGTTCAACTGTGTTTTTGAGAGTGGAATATATATCTTGGAATGGCTTTTTGTTCAATAAAAACATTTTTGCCCATTGTTGAGTTTTTTTTTTTTTATGTTCTGGTTCCCACGAAAAGGGATATCCTGTAATGTTCAGAGAACATCGTGGGAACCAAGGGAAAGAAGGTAGGAGTTGGTGTTCTTCTTAAATTTCTGGAGGTTGTATGCCTCGGGGAACACCTCCCTAGGCAATGAGTTCCAAAGCCTCGCTGTTCGTTGGATGAACGAGTCTTTGGAAAGTGATGTTCTGCAGGTCTCCAAAGTGACCACGAAGGGGTGTGATGACTGAACTTGACGGGTTAGTCTCGATGAGACTGCCAAAGCAGGAACGATTGTTGATATTCCAGAAGAGCATCGCCCATGAAAATATCTATAAAATAGAGACAAATCGCCAACTTTTCTACGGTGTTCCAGACAAGTGAGCGAGTTTGTAAGCGAGGCATCACCGACGAGACGAATTGCCCTTTTTTGGACAGAATCCAATAGCCTCAGGATATGTTTAGGTGCCGCGCTCCAAATATGGGAACAGTATTCCAGGACAGGTCGGATCTGTGCCTTATAGATCATAAGCAGCTGAGTGGGGGTGAAATAGCTCTTGGCACGAAACAAAAACCAAGTTTTGGGATGCACTTTTGGCAATGGACCTCACGTGATTTTCCCAGGAAAGGTTATTGCTGATAGTAATACCAAGCATCGATATGGATGACTTCAGTGGTATGGTTACTCCTGACAAAGTTATGTTAGGCACAGTGAGATCGGCTTTTCTAGAGAAAAGACATGCTTGTGTTTTGTTTGCATTGAATTCAACCAAGTTATTAGATCCCCACTCGAGAATTGTTGCTAAGTCCATATTTATATTATTAACATTTCTTCCTCGTTCATTTCTGGTTTCACGGGCTGATATAGGGGCCCTGGAAGAGAAAGCGGTATGGAGGGTACTATCATCGGCAAAGCTGTGTACTGGACATGAAGTTGCTTTCAACAGGTCGTTGATGTGAAGTAGAAATAGTGTTGGTACGAGAATAGATCCTTGCGGAACACCAGCATTTATGAGTAGAGTGTCAGACGAAACTTCATGGACCACTACATGGAGAGACCTGTTTGAGAGAAAACTAGCAAGCAGAGAACACACAGAGGGGGCAAGCCATAAGACGGAAGCTTGGCGAGGAGTCCCTAGTGCCAAACTCGATCGAACGCCTTGGAGATATCTAATGCCACAGCTAAAGTTTCTCCATACTTTTCTATAGATAGCTGCCATATATGTGAGACGTAAGCGAGCAGGTCACCAGTTGATCTCTGATGGCGGAAGCCATATTGCCTATCGTTGACAATTCCTGAGTCTTCCAGATATTTCATGAGCTCGATGTTGATGGCTTTTTCCATGACCTTTGAAATAATAGATAGCAGTGCGATAGGTCTGTAGTTGCTAGGTAGGGCCTTTTTGCCTTTTTTAGGGACTGGCTGTACTCTTGCAATTTTCCAATTGGACGGAAATACCCCAAAATTGTAAGAGTGGTTGAACAACTTGCAAAGAACAGGTGCTAGTTCGGGGGCACATTTCTTGAGAACAATCGGCGGGATTCCGTCAGATCCACAGGCTTTGTTGGTGTTGAGACCCAGCAAAATCTTTCTGATAGTACGTTGGCGAAAGGTGATCTCGGGCATGTGACTGTCAATAGGTGTAATGTTCGGGGGTTGTTTTCCCGATGAATCCAGAGTGGAATTTCCAGCAAATAGGTGCGCAAAGATATTGGCTTTTTCCTGGGCAGTCGTTGCTAGTGTTCCATCTTCTTTGTTTAGGGGAGGAAATGAGCTGGAAGTGAAGTTTCTTCCCACAGCTTTGACGAAAGACCAAAATGAACGGGATCCGTTAGGACATTCAGCAAGTTTTGATCTTAGTTTGGCATTGTGGGCATCTTTTGAGCATTCTATTGTTACCATACAAACACCATAGCGCAACCTGGATATAATATATGCTCTTCAGTTGATTTTTATTCATAACAGTTCTCAAGTATTTCAACATTTAAATCAGTGAGCTCAGTTGAGTAACTAATTGATTGTTCCAATTCAGATTCTCGTCTGAATGAATTCCAAAAAATAACTCAATAGCAGGTGCTTGTAATAATATGATTAACGTTAAGTTGAAATATAAAAAAAATCTAATCATGGAAACGAATCACCTGAATTTTCCTAATGTTGAAAAATATACCCTGTTGGTGAAAGTCGTTAACAATTCTATTTGTTTCCTATGACTAGTTTTCCTTGTTAATTGAGTTGACTGGGATAGGCGAATAAATCTAACAAGAAAAATATCCTAGTATGACAATGACGATAGCAATGATGTAGAACAAACACTAGTTGGTCGGTTCTAATATTTCCCAATATGGGGTTCCATCATGTTATTCGTTCCTGTTGAAATAGGCAAATAGCATAAAACCTAAAAGGGATTCGACATAGTATCAAAGAGTGGTTTTCGTCATGATCTAAAGATGAAATATAATTTTGATGTATGTTCTTGATTGTTAAGAAACCTACATAGATTTTGACGTTGAAATCCCAAATCATTTTGATCTCCCAAATGAATTCACGGATGTTCTCAATGAACATTGACATCTCTCGATTATAAATAGCCACACAGGAGAACGAGGAAACTCAAAATACTGCGAATGTCAAATCTGAAGATTAGAGCAGCTTGATACCAATCGAAAACACGCATGTGTCACTCTTCTAGAATATTTTGATTTGCAAATGAATATTACTACCTACAGAGCTCAGCAACTAACTCAGAAATTGATTTGCCTCGGGCGCGATCTTCTGGTTATAGTGGGAAGGCCACGGGCAGTCTCAGTGAAGAAATAACACTCCAGTGGTCACTATGGTACTGACAAACTCAACGGGCCAGAAGAGCAGATTTTACTTGCCCCCAACTGGGCTTGGTACCTGGGTGTTGGCTGCGCAATAGGTAGTTCTACTCAAAGCAATAAATTGAGTGAATGAAATATCCAATTCCAAATAGATCAAATAAACTTTTTCCCCAAGTTGAATATATAACAGGCAGGGCAGTTGACGACAGACTGAAACTAATGCCAAGGGAAAGTAATACATACTATGCATACCTACATATACAGGGAGGGGGGTATCAATTGGATGCACACGAAATAAGGTCAGACTAACTTATAGAATAGCATTTTCTAACTCTCTTGTGATATTTTCAGGCTACGGTTATGGGCAGGTCGTTTAGCAATCGTTGCTCCATTTGTGCATAACTTATTCGTTCTCATCATTGTCGGAGGCTGAAAAATTCATTCAAATTTCGTGTTTTATATTGAATTCTGTCGTTAAGAAATCTCCACGTTTGTAATTATGTTATTTGCTAAACATTCATGGTCGGAAGAACATAAAGTTTTGTATCGTACCTATTGCTCGCTCAATTTCAGATTTATGTGGATTAGTAGTTTGGTAATATTCGTGTTGATATTGGTTTTCTGCAACATTTATGCATTTGGTAAGTAGTCGTGAATGACATGGCAGATCCCCATCTCAGAGGTGTTGAAAGTACGAGATTTTGAGACATTGAACATCCACTGCAGTGTTCTGTTTATACATGAATAGAACTTTAATACAACAATGTCCGCCGCAGATGGCGATTTTCAGGAAATCCCAGGGATGTCACGAAAAGAACGTGTCCCAATTTTTTTTCATAGCCTTTTCATAGACACAACGAAATATTCCCAAAACGTTTTGCACACATTAAATCGCTGTAAATGAAACATTTTCAGATATAACTTTCTGAAGCCTTTTGTTATTCATTTGGACATTCGAATGTGATACATTCTATTTGAAACCGATTTTTTTTTCAATTTTTATACTACTAGGAATGCATTCCCCTTTTAGGATGTCTGTAATGTAATCTAAATAGAGATTATACTTGGAAAAACGAACTGATTGAAACATTCTGAGTGAAACTTTTTCATCAATTTATCAGGATGTTAGGATGTTCCACATAAAATTTGCTAAATATAAAATGAGTCAAAATCTCCTGATTCCCATTGGCCCAAGGATTTTCAATCGTTCAATCAAGTGCACTAATAATCTATAGATTTCAAAAGAAATCTGAAGTTATGGCTTGTTAATTGTTATTAAAAGCTCGAGTTTTTCAATGAATAACTATGACACATCTCATTGTATGCATGTGTATCCCATATTTTGTATTATTCCCTCTTCATTTATATATTTTTATAAGTTATGCTTTTTTCAGTATACGGTATCTTTTTGACTATTCCTATACTAAATGAGAATTGTTGTCATTTAAAGGAAATAAAGACTTTGAATTTCTTCGAAAATTATATTAACAATAATGACACTGAACAACATGAAACACAATACCAATCTGTGATATCAAGTTACTCTATAATATGAAATCACAAATCACAATGAGTAATAAATTGTTGGAAGGATATTGAGGGTATGTATGTGTGTCTCATATCTCAAAAATGGTTGGATTGTTTTGGATGAGATATTTTTTTTGTGATTGAATATGGTTTGGAGCATATTTTTGGAAAGTCCCCACTTCTAAGAATCATGGAACATTTTGTTTTTTATTTCAATCTGAATTATAGAAGGTATAGGGGAAAAATATTTTATTAACGACAGGTTTTGTTTCATCTGTTCTGTGATAATTTCCATAGTTCTAGTTCTCCAGACAACCAGTTGAACCAGTTCGAATTTCTGAAACAAGAGTCAAATTTGAATTTTTCATTTTGATTGATCGGAAAAAGTTTAGAATATGTTTATGGAAAGATGTTATATTTCTGATCGAACTATTGAAGATGGTTCTTCAAGAGCTGTTAGGGCAACACTAATGTATTAGTACCTGAACTTTCGATGATAACACTCTCGTGGGGCTTCAACGACAATTTACCATCCACTTTGTCTCTGAAAAAAGTTAATAAATATAATAAATATCATATAGGCAGTTCACCCAAATAAGCGAATAAGAAGATAATAAATATTAATATCAATTTTCTCCCCATAACAATTTGGATCATGAAATTTATATATTTTCCAATTCAAAAGAACAATCCCAGGGAATGATCTGAAACAATATCTTGTGACTGCAATATTTGGAATGAAAAACAATGATATGTATATTTTTATTTCAATGGAAAAATATAAACCCTTTTTCAATATTGGTACGTTTACAAAAAGAAATAAAAACGTTTGAATACCCACCCCGAAATGTTAGTGCTGCCGACACTGGTTAAAACAATTTTGTAAGATTTTTGTGTCGTGAAGAACTCCACTGTATCCTCCTCATTTCCCATGTTGAATAACAGTATGTATTCGTTTTGATCTCTCTTTCTTATAACTTGTAATGTTTTTTCGGATAATTTCATTATATTTGAAGAATCGAAATGAGACCGATTCACAAACTGTTTTCGGATTTCCATCAGATTTTTATAGATATTGTAATGACTGGATAAACCTGGAACATTTTGAGCTGCAAGATTAACATATTTTGCTTTTTCAGATACAGGCAGCCATGTTTTATTCGCATTACTGAATCCTGCATTCATAGTATCATCCCACTGAAATGGCGTACGTTCAAAATCTCTACTGAATTGGTTGAAAGTTGAACAATTTTTAATAGCTTGAGGATCGAAACCCTCTTCGCAAGTGACTTCACCATCCTCCATTCCAATTTCTTCTCCATTGTAAGTAACCATGACCCCAGGAAGCAGAGCTACAAGCATATTGAATCCATCAACGTTTTTTTTGCCGAATCGAGTAGCTACTCTATGATTGTCATGATTTCCTAGCTGAAACATATGTTTTATAATCAGAAAGAGAGCATAAAAGATATATATATATATATATATATATATATATATACATATATACATATATACATATATATATATATACATATATACATATATACATATATACATATATACATATATACATATATACATATTTAATATATAATATATATATATATATATATATACATATATACATATATACATATATATATATATACATATATACATATATACATATATACATATATACATATATACATATATACATATATACATATATACATATATACATATATACATATATACATATATACATATATACATATATACATATATACATATATACATATATACATATATACATATATACATATATACATATATACATATATACATATATACATATATACATATATACATATATACATATATACATATATACATATATACATATATACATATATACATATATACATATATAATATATACATATTTTATACAATATTTCGAAAACTGTGAATGATACGAATTGGGTAAATTAACAAAATTTCCTATTTTAGTGAACAATGAAATGATGTCTCCAAACCAAAAATATCACGAAGCGTTTTTAAAATATACGGGGCAAACCGAAATGACCCGTTTTATTTTCTTTGCGCTGGCACCTGTATTTTTAGGAATATGGAAATGTGTTCAGGAAATTTTCTCCTGTGTTTTAAATTTGCTTCGATATGCTGTGCTTTGATTTTCAATACCACGTTTCGTTCTTCGGACCTGTATCGTTATTAATCAATTCAAGTAGTTCTGATCTTACCGAGTTCAGATATGTATCTTACCTGGTTTTTGTTTCTACATTTCTGCCCATAAATTCCATCATCAAGTTTCAACGATGAAAATTCCAAAATTTATTTTCTACTGATTTTGCTCTTGCCTTCGCAGGCAAAAGGCGATATTCCACTTCGAATAACACATTAAACTTGGAACTATTTATAATCAGGACCAAAAGCTATAAAAATAACAAAGAACAACAATTGATATCTCAAGTACACATTTTTTTAGTCATCGCTACCGACGTCTATAGGTGTTTAAATTGACGCCCACCATTCCTCAAACACATTTTTGCGCTGAATATGGTATGTTTGTGGACAATTTTGAGGTATTCATTCATAGCCATGCATGCTCGTCTTATTGAAGCTTTCAACTCTTCCACATTCTCAAAAGTTGAACTTGACACTTTGTCCTTGACGAAATTCATATCGAATAATAAAGAGGAATGCTTCTTGGCTCTTTGACATACAAAAATGTATAAAGTAAATGTATCAATCGTTTTTCCTTGTTATTCCTCTGCATTTTCCTTTTCATCACAATGGATTTGATTTCGATTCGATTTCAAGTTTGAGTATTCATTCAAAATAGATTCATTTTGAATTTTATCCTCGCAACTCAAGTCAAATACCCTTTCAAATACGAACAAAAATAAAATCAGGACTGTATTCCAGAGGGAAGGGTTTTCATTGTTCGGACCTTGATGATGGAATTTATGGGCAGAAATGTAGAAACAAAAACCAGGTCCAAGTCGATTTCTTTGGAATTGTATAAGTCTCGAACAAAATTGTACTTTATATCCACATGTTTCAGTGGACGATGCTCCCATTTCTTTAGAGGATGTAGACTGACTGTCCTCATATATAGTTATGGGCCTTGAACACTGAACACCCATATCAGGAAGTATGCCCTTCAGCCAAAGAACTTCCGCTGCTGCGCTTGCAAGTGCAACATATTCCGCTTCCGTGGAAAATAGAGCAACAGTTTTTTGCTTTCTTGTGACCCAGCAAATTGTTCCTCCATATACTTCGAAAAGAAATGAATCCGCTTGTATATTTTCAATCTGCATTTCCCGCACAATATCTGCTTAATGCACCATCCACAATCCATAGTTGACTGTTTCTTTCAGGTACCTCAATATACGTTTCAATCCATTCCAGTGTTGTTCAGTTCCATCGCTTTGGAATCTGCTGAAGTAGTTCACAGCTGAACTCAAGTCTGGTCTTGTATTCAACATCAAAAACATCAAACAACCAACTAGTTATCGATATGGCTTCTTTTCTACAATATAGTCTCCTTGGACTGCACCATTCGTTAGTTCTTTAGTTGAATTTATCTTTGGAGTCTTGGAGGGATTGCAGTTTTCCATCATGAAACATTTCAGTAAATTCTGAATGTAGTTGGATTGAATAAGAAATATTCCATTTGGAACTCGTTGAATTTTTATACCCAAGAAATATTTCAGCTCTCCAAGTTCTTCCATACGAAATTCCTCCATGAGCTTTGTTTTCATTTCGTGGAGTTTCATTTCACTCTTTCTTGAACAAGATTATATCATCTACATATAATACAAGAAAAGTTTTCGCCCCTCTTTCAGTTCTAATGTAAAGGCATTTGTCATATTCAGATTGCTCTAAACCAATGCTCCCCACATAACTGTCGAATCGCTGGTTCCAAGCTCTTGTTGCTTGCTTGAGACCATAGACTTGAGTTGACATAAAATATGAGTTCTTTTTTCGATGAATCCATGGGGTTGTTTCATATAAATTTCTCCTCCAATATTTCCATGGAGAAATGCATTTTTACGTCCATTTGTATAGCAAAGAGATTTTCCTTGTGATAACACTGACAGTGTAAATCTCAGAATCGCTAGTATATTCAAATCCTTGTTTTTGGACACACCCTTTCACCACCATTCTTGCTTTGTTGCTTGCTTGAGACCATAGGCTCGAATTAACATGAAACATGAGTTCCTTTTGCGATGAATCCATGGGGTTGTTTCATATAAATTTCTTCTCCGATATTTCCATGAAAAAATGCATTTTTTACGTCCATTTGTATAGCAAAGACATTTTCCTTATTCAACACTGACAGTAGAAATCCCAGAATTGCTAGTATATTCGAATCCTTGTTTTTGGGCACACCCTCTCACCACCAATCTTGCCTTGTATATTTCCATGTTGCCTTCACCATCATGCTTGACTTTGAATACCCATTTACAATCGATTGCTCTCCTTCCTTCAGGCAAATGTGTAAGAATCCATCTATGATTTTCCTTCAAAGATTCAATTCCATCTTGTACAGCTTCATATCACTGTTTCTTTTTCTGAATATCGTCTTTGTTCTGAATATCATCGAAGTCTCCTGGTACATCATCTATGCTGATTCACTGTAGTCTTCAAGATATTTTGGTTTCGTTGATAACCTGAAACTTTGTCCTGGTGTTCTGTCCTCTCGTTCATTTCCCTGGACGTTCACATTACTTGATCCGCCTTTTTCATTTTTCCCGAACAATTCACTATCATCAATAGTTCCATTATAATAAAAATCCGAATTTCCGAACGCAAACTTATCTTCATCGAAAATTACATCTTTTGCAAAAATTATTTCATCATCTTCTGGGAACCACAAACGATATCCATTGAAGAAGTTACCGACCAAGAAACATTTTTTGAATCTTGTGTCGAATTTTCTGGAATTGAGTTCTTTTGGAATGCGAAGAAAATATGAAACACATCCAAAAACTTTCAGCTTTCTCAAGTTGGGTGTTTTTTTCGAACCACATTTCAGCAGATACGTTATCAACCAAAGCATTGGTTGGCCTCCGGTTGATCAAATAAACAGATGTCATAACAGCTTCGTTCCAAAATGTTTCGTTCAACATAGAACTCAGCTTCATGCATCTACTATTCTCTAGGATGGTGCGGTTCTGCGACTCCATTCTGCTGCGGTGTGTATCTGATTGTAAATTCATACTGTATTCCACGTTCTTCGAAATATTCCTCCATCTCATTGGATATGTATTATCTCCCACTATCACATCTGAGTTGACTCAGCTCCAGGTTGAAAGGAGCTATTGCCATTTTTCCATAAATTTTGAAATATTGAAATACTTCGGATTTGCATTTGAAGGTAAGCTGCAGTGAAATATGTGTAGTCATCGATGAACGTGAAAACATATTTCTTTCCATCAAGAGACACTGTAGATACTGGACCAAAAATATCACTATGAACTACTTCTTTTTGCGCAAGTTTTTCCACAGTTGTGCGGCTGACTTATTTGTTTTCCTTCAATACCATACTGAAATATTGACATTTTTGTAGTATTGGGGCCAATATCGATACCTTTCAGTCCGTCATTGCTTATATGACCCGGCCGATGCCACAATCCATTGACTCCACTTGTTGAACATACGTTAGCATTTTCAGGTTCCGAAATTATTTCAAAATGAGTTCATAAAGTTTTTGTTTTCTTATCGCTTCTGCAACAGATTTTCCATTTTTCGAAATGACTCCGTTTCCATCTTTGAATTTGATCTCGAAACCATTCATTTCTAGTTTTCTTGCAGACAGAAAATTGAATTCTAGTCTAGGAACATACAATACTGTCTTTATATTGATAAGTCGCCACTTCCCAAGAATATAGGTCTTCACATTAACACTTGCGGTTTTTCTGGCAATCAGTGTTTCTCCGTTCTTTGCACTTTTAATTTTCATAGGTTCCTCCAGTTCTTTTATGTTGCTCAAAAATGTTTCGTTCTGACCATATGTTCTGATGCACCCGAGTCCAAATACGAACTCAAAATTCATCCACTGGTTATTGCAGAAAAACAGAAGTTGTCCTCCTCCTCTTCATTTGAACCCTCTGCTGCAATATGTGCTGATCATGAAGTAGATTTCTGATTAACATTATGTTTGTTGAATTCCTGATTTCTGCACTCACTTTGTTTGTGACCATTGATCCCACATTGATAACATGTGAATGGAAAAGGCTTTCCTTTTTCGAATTCTTTGGAGAATAATGTTTCCAGGGCGGTAACTACCACTTCGTAATCTGCGGGCATGGTGAGTTGCTCCACTTAATCTCAGTTCCCGAATGAGTTTGCCAAATTCCAAAAAGTTAACTGATGAATTTCCTTCAGATGTGCGGTACTTCATTGTTAGAAGGGATTTTCTCAGTAAAAGCTGGCTTGCAATGTCTTCCCTCTCGAATGTGTCCGAAAGAACTTTCCATATGTAATGAGCAGTTTCCTTGTCTTTCATGTATTCCAGATGGCTAGCATATATCCTTCGAATGATATGCGACTTTTTTATCTTTCTTTTGTAGTTTGGCGACTTCCTTTTCTTTCTCATATAGTCTCGAAAGATCCATCTCTTCCAAGATCGTTTCCATAAGGAACTTCCAGTTATTGTAGTCAGTTCCTTCGAACACAGGAATTATATACTTCACTTGCACGTCAGATATTTTGAAACAACTTCAATTCTGCTGATTCTGCTGATAAATTCTGTATTGCGATGGGTTCACTGGGCCCATAACCTGATAGAATTAACAGAATCTATATATATATATATATATATATATATATATATATATATATATATATATATATATATATATATATATTACTGATAAGTGGAATAACATACAAATATGACATTTATAATCAATAACATGATATAACACAGGGTGATGAATTGCTCTCTTCAACAATTTTTCTACAGGAAAATTCGAGTATAAGTTATTTTTTGGTGTCATATTTTTGTCTGAATTTCTTTGTATTCTCTGGGGGGTTGAAAAACCCATTGATAATAGCTGGACTTGGATAAAGTGACACTAAAATTTGATGTGTGTGTGTGTGTGTATTCATCAAGTTTCCTGTAATACCGTTTTGTTTGAACGTTTAGTTGTGTTTCGATTTAGAAAAATGGGTTCTCTTTCTGGTTCTGAGAAAAAAATTTGGAACTAGTGACAATGGATATATTCATACCAGTAAGTGACTCAATTGAAGTAGTTTTCATTTACAATTAGAATAGGTAATTATGACTGATATGTATTTTTTGTTTTTCGTGCTTCAGGGACAGCATTCCGAATATTTTATGCAAGGCTTTTATTTGGTAGTTGTCGGGCGCAAAAGACATTTGGATTATGGATTGAAATTAATGAATGGAATGAGTTCAATGTCTAGATATTCTGATGGAGGAATCATATATCCATCAAATTTTTATTAGAATTCTCGGGGAACTCGGTTTTAAAAAATTATTTCAATTTGCAGAAATGGTTTCAAACAGAAAAAATTATTACAGCGTGTTCTACTTTACTTTGTTTTGCTGAAACTAAATATTTTTGGGAGAATCAGAATCATCAAAATAATATATACTATGAACAGTTCCTGAGATACAGAGTCTCAAATTTCGTTAAAAAATAAAAAATACGAATTAATATTATTTTTGCATTCCATTACCCATAAATTGGCATACATAAGCGGATGTACCTATGACTTTCTGAAATGTTATAAAATCCAACATTTCTCATATTTTGTGGATTTTTCACTTTCTTACAATGTTAAATATCCGGTGCTACCCATCGAGTCCATATGCCGAGCTTGTGCAACGACCTTATGTGAAAATTGAGGTAAAATATTCCATCCAAGCATACAAAAAAAAGTATCTGGTTATTTTCATTTCAAATTCTGGTTTATCGCATTCAATTAATAATTGGTGATCATTGATAAAAAATTATGGCATTTTTCGTAAATGAATCCGTTTAAAAAATCAGATTCAATGGGACGGAAGAGTGGTATTTTGTTGTTGGGATCAGAAGTATCATGATGAATACATTACCACCCAGTTACTGGTATATCTGCTGGGAACGTAGCTGAGCCACTTATTGATGGTGTTGGCGACCTCCACAACACCAATACTTTCATCTGTCAGATCGGATATAAAGTTGAAATTGAATGTAAAATGAGCTCCTTTTCTGATACCATCTTTCGAGCCATAAAATAAAAGTTGTTTCTCTATAGGGCTGTATGCTTCTGTCATCAGTACCCTACAATTAAATTTCTACATGAGAAGTGAAAATGAATTATATATAGGGCCTCCAGATGTATTCAGCCATGGAAGATTCACTACTGGTCATTTTTAATGCTAGATGGCGAAATGCTATTTTTGCATTCAAAAAATCATTTAAGAATGCAAAAGATTTTCACAATCGAGAATCAAAAAACATTTCCTCGGAAACAAGAAAGCTATCATTGGCATTGAATAAGAACATAAAACATGTCATCAGAAAGTGAAGAAGAAGATCGACCATGTGAAGTGCCAGAAATGCAATTTCTGGTCTTATTCCCAGCAAATCGATCAGGAAATATATATCTACTGACAATGACTTCATGGAATTGTATGATTCTAAGAAATTGAGGAATATGTTCGGAAGTGTGATATTTTGAATATAGAGAGTTCTGCCAACAACGTTACTGTCTATATATTCTGAAGATAACACTAAACCTCAAAGAAATATTCCAAGTTAGTGCCGTCCAAGGCGAAAGTAAAATAATAGCAGATATAAGATATTCTTACAAGAGGCACCAGCTGAAGGCTTCCTATTCATTAGTATTCTTATAGATTTGTTGATAAAGTACTATATTGTTTCAGGTTATTTTAATATTTGTCATATACCTATGGGTCATATAGAAGAAGCAAGTAATTGAATTGAACAATACATAATATCGAGGCTAAGGATTCATTTATTATTATCAATATCCAAGACCCAACTCTCCTTTGGAGAACATTTATCATTTCAAATTTGGCCCATAATAAATTTTAACAGAAATATTATTTTACTATTTACCATTTATACTAACCGTAGTTTTTTTTACCAGATATGATAATGCAAAATGTGTTGTGAATTAGTTTACTGGTATTAGTGAAATCAGAGACACTCCAAAATAGATTGTAACATATTTAAAATTACCGGAGAGCTACACTGGTCATCGCTTCCGAAGATCATACGCTACACTACTAGCTAATTCTGGAGCTGATTTCGCTAGTCTTGAAAGGCATGGGGGCTGGCGACCTTCGAGGGTTGCATAGGGATATATTGAGGTATCAATTAAAAAAATAATTGAAATTCCCAATAGTATCTTATCTTCTTCCGAATCTGGTGCTCCTTCAATGATCACCTAGTACCTTAGTCAATAAACTATTGCAGTGAGCGACTTACCATCCTCGAGTCAGTTTTCACAATTGTACAATAACGACTCAAAATCTAAGCGTTGGAAGGAATGATCAAATAATCAAATTGATTTCAACGTTTTTCAAACAAAAAACTGTTGTTTTGACACATAAGAAATATCATGTAAAAGTAAACTTTTTATGACAGTTTTTTCTATTATGAATTCAGTTTTATAGCACTACTATAAATTATTAGCCCTACTGATACAAGAATTCATATTATCGCTTTGAATATTGAGTCACCATTTTGTGAACGAGGAAAATGAATGAACTTGGTTTCCCATGTTTTCACTATAACCTATTGAACGTGAGTATTTGCCCTGAAAATCATACAGGGTGAGTCAGAATAAGACCAACAAACTCCATATCAGAATCCTCACTTCATTTCGAGGTAGAAAGTTTCGATCAACGTGTGTCCTTTTTTTTTTAATATGTTCTAGTTCCCACGAAAAGGGATATCCTGTAATGTTCAGAGAACATCGTGGGAACCAAGGGAAAGAAGGTAGGAGTTGGTGTTCTTCTTAAATTTCTGGAGGTTGTATGCCTCGGGGAACACCTCCCTAGGCAATGAGTTCCAAAGCCTCGCAGTTCGTTGGATGAATGAGTCTTTGGAAAGTGATGTTCTGCAGGTCTCCAAAGTGACCACGAAGGGGTGTGAAGACTGAACTTGACGGGTTAATCTCGAAGAGACTGCCAAAGGAGGAACGATTGTTGATATTTCAGAAGAGCATCGCCCATGAAAATATCTATAAAATAGAGACAAATCGCCAACTTTTCTACGGTGTTCCAGACAAGTGAGCGAGTTTGTAAGCGAGGCATCACCGACGAGACGAATTGCCCTTTTTTGGACAGAATCCAATGCATCCTAAGATACAGAGTGACAAAAATACAAAACACATTTAATTTTGTTTTTCAAAACTACTGTAGAAAAAAAATTAACTTGCTTTACTATTCCAGGTTAATTAATTTGATAATTTGAAGTATAAATTTTAAATTTTGGTAAAGCATTGTCCTTAAACATATACCCTTTTATATCATATATCTGATAATTTATACCTATCGAATATTATTGAAATATTTATTAATTCACATTTCTCATACCAAAATAAGTGAGAGTATACACTTATCGGATTTCTGCTTTCCTACACAAATAAAAAAAAATGGATTTTTTGTATTCCTATTTGTGTTAATAAAAGTGTTATTAATAATAAGCAAACGCACCCAAAAAAATTTGAGAGTTCACGACTGACACTGGGAGGGATCTCACCATATAAATTCCATCGGTCAGTCATTTTCAAAGGGGGGGGGGAGGCGCTGGGCCCACCGATGATTTTGGAAAAAAAATGCGATATTTTCATAATAAGTTTACGACTGAATTAGGTTCAATTAAAACAACCCAATCGAAAAGTGCGATTTCTGGTCGTCCAGCAGGTGGTAAAAATCTTATCAGTCGTAAAAAAAGTTCGTGGAATGAGGTCTCTGAGAGCATGGCTACTAGTTATGAATTTGTTTCATTAGAATCAAATGTTTATGACTGATACCCGAAAATTTCGTTACAACGAAAGCACGTAGAGGTAAAAATACATTTGTCAGCTGTTTGAAGTATGGATAACGCCCTATGGGGCACTGAACTAACACGTACGCTGAAACTTATCGGTACAGGTATGATATGACTAGTATTAAAACATCGCTCCTAATTTCTTAAATACTATATTCTGGAGACTGGCACTCGAATATTTACCTGAATTGACCTGAGGTATCGATAAATTCATGTGTCAGTCATTTCACGTGTTGGTGGAATATTGTCAGTGAACAAATGAGCGCCGCGTAAAGTACCCTGATCTGTTTCCGAAATTTTAAATTGAAATACTCTTTTCACATTATTCAATCTCAAGAAGTCCACCAAGTTTGGTTTTTTCAATACGAGATAGATTATAACAAGTTGTATTTTGGGACATACCCCTTCATGTGAACTGCCCACGTATTCTATCCCCTCAACATTCGAAAATGTTCAGGGGAAAGTGAAATATGTTCTTAAAGCGCACGTGCAATGATGTCTCTGCTAAATATTTCATCAGGACATATCTTTGGTTTTTCGCAAATATCCCATAAACCTCGTGTTTAAATCATATGGAATGTAAGTACTTTTGGGGGTAGTATCGATTAGTCAAACACTAATTCGTCTTTTCATTCATCTAAAAAAAATATGGCTGAAAATATGGCTGTAACTATACCACCGCTCAACTTAAATTGAAAATAAAACTTCAAATTATCAAATTAATCAACCTGGAAAAGTGTCAAATATTATAATTTTCATTAACATTATTTATTGCAAGTCTATCAGCAATCTTGCATAACACTCAAAACATCAGAATCACCTTCCATTGCTCAATATTGATAATCAAAGTTCAATATAACTTGAGTGGAATGTTTTTCTGTTAGAAATAAGTTTTTTGTTTTTATTGTCTTACAGAAATATCGTTTGCTTTTGTTTATGTTGAAGAATTTTCTTCTGTTGTCGCGGCCACCACGGCACCAAAGATATTTCGATCTACCTGTCGTCCGACAGATCAAATTGAATCAATGATTCAGTTCAATTTGTTCAAATTATCTGATGTGAAATTATCCTCAATAATTCTTCTTCATTGCAGCGCACACATTCTCCCGACTGCTGCTGGTATGATACTGACGTCCTGAGCGACCGCCGTGACTCTCCTATCTCTGTGTCGTGACGTCGATATCCCTTCCTCGAGCGAGTCGAGGAGAAAATGAGTAGGAGATTTAAGCCGGTTCTGGCTCTCCCCCCACCACTATGACGTCACGTGTGACCTTGAATGGTTGCAGGTGTGC
>JAFIRS010006613.1:0-34701 GCA_018342105.1 Gonioctena quinquepunctata | reverse complement strand
CAGAAAAAATACCTGTAGAAATGAAATTTACAATTAAAATTCGAAATAGAAAAGGAAAGAAAGGAATGTTTCTCTTACAGTAGTGTGATGATTGCTTTCATCTTTTTCTTTCTTCTGTTGGTTCCTTAAACTACTGCCAATAAGATTTGGGCGATGCTTTCCCTCGTCTCTCGACTTCCTATGGCTAGGCTGGCTTCGACGATGTGGTTCTCCACCAGTTTTTCGAAACTTCGGCGATGTGGGTCCTCTGCTTCGAATGTGTTGAATTTAGCGATGTAGTCCTCGTCCAACACTGCTTTCCACTTGGTTTTCTTCGAGTCTTTCGGCTCCGAACACACTTTTTCAGAGTTTGTCAATAAACTGTTGATACAGACCGATTTCGCGATTTTTTGTCGAATCGTTTGACAAATCCTACCGACTGCGCCAGTTAAGTATTCGGAACTGGAAATTAACTTTTTAAAAAACACAAGTTTGGAAAACTGAGCAAACATACAGCTTGGTGTCTCTATGTGAACTGATTTATTTTCATCATTCAAATACATCGGAAAGAAGCACACCTGCTTATCTTAAAAGTAACATCTAGCAGTTTATACATTCTGCGCTACAAATAAACAGATATGATTCATCTTACTGAGCATTATTATTCCTATAACTCACATGTCGCTTACATGTGAGACAAATTCAATGGTCGAATAAATGCGTTCGGGTATTGTGGTGACTTCGATGTCTACGACAAAGTACAATTCAATACAAGTGACAATTTTTTTTCAATTCCAGACTTTGTTACCTACCCATCGTATCAATGATTTCAAGCAATATGTGAGAGAAAACAGCCATCCGTCCTGAATAACCATCATTTTCCTGTTTTCAAATATACAGGCCTCAATTCTCATGTCGTACCACTAATGGCGGTAACGGTAAATCAAAAATATCATGAACCGTTTTCAAAATATACGGGGAAAACCGAATTCCCGTTTCCTTTTCCTGCGGTAGCGCCTCCGTTTCTTGGAATGGTGTTTAGATTTTTAATACGATGTTTCGTTCTTCGAGGCCACCCTCATCTCTATTTTTCCTGATATGGGCCTGTATTTTTCTTTAATTAATTCAAGTACTCCTTGTCTTACCGAGTTCAGATATGTATCTTTCCTGGTATTTTCTCTATACTTCTGCCCATAAATTCCATCATCAAGGTCCGAAGGATTAAAATTCCAAAACATTATTTTTATGGATTTTGCTTTTGCTTCCATGAGCAAAACCCACTTCCACTTCGAATTACACATTAAACTCTGCCTATTTGATATTAAGGTGAAAAACTATAAAAATAACAAATACAAATAACTATAAAAATAACAAAGAACAACAATTGATATTTTTCACACGTCTAATAAGGTGTTCAAATTGACGCCCACCATATTGTATGTTTGTGGCAATTTTATAGCATTCGGGAGGTTATAGCCATGCATGCTCGTCTTATGGAATCTCTCAACTCTTCCACATGAACACTTTGTCCATATCGAATAATGAAAAAGAGTGGTCGGGTGAACGCGGTGACCATTTGTTTCCAATCCATATTCTTGGCATGGTCCTATTGAGAAATGTTTTACATATTGTGTGATGCTTCGTCATGTTGGAAATATTCATATTTCCTTTGGACAATCAGAGGCAAGTCCCCCGTCAATCGTTTAATTTATTTATACATACAGTCCCCTCCCCCCTCTTATTTTTGGAACGATTATACATAAACAAGTGGAATTTGGAAACTGAATAAGGTTGTAAACTTCCCTACTACGACGAAATTGTCAAAGATGACGTCACAAGGCCATTGTGACCAATAATTTTAAATGGAACCCTACGGCAAGCGACAACTCTTTCAAAAGGTATCGAAAAAATCTATTCAATGATACCAATTTTGTTTGTGTTCATGGCAGTTTTAATGACTCATTAGTAAACATTAAAATTTAAATTCCATTCAGTATGATATTAATTACAGATTCAAGAATCAGTATCTACTTAAAGAAATTGCTCGAAGTGACCTCCATTTACTTCCTGACAGTGAAATATCCTATTTTTGAACTCTTGTCGTACTTTTGCAAATGTGTCTGCGGAGACAGCCTCACATTCTGCAACAGTATGGTGTTTTAAAACATCAATATTGTCAGGTTCAGTGGCGTAAACCTTCGATTCAAGGTACCCCCACAGAAAAAAATCCAAAGGTGTGAGGTCCGGTGATCGAGCTGGCCATTCCGTTGAACCTCGTCGTCCAATCCATCTACCACGATACTCCTCATCCAAATACCATCTTACTGCACCGTAATAGTGTGGAGGAGCACCATCCTGTCGGAATGTTATTTCCGAATTGCCGAATTCATCTGGATTATCATCCAAAATTTCAAGGATTAACGGTTCTATTGCGTTTTGCAACAGCTCCAGATGAACCTCACCAGTTAAATTAGTATTTGGGAAACGATGTGATTTCCGAGGATACCTGCCCAAACATTCACCTTCTGGGGAAATTGGGTATGTGTTTCAAGAAACAGGTGAGGATTTGCGTCACTCCAATACCTCACATTCTGTGTATTTACATTTCCATTTAGATAGAAAGTACTTTCGTCACTAAAACAAATTGTTTGACATAGTCTGGCTGTTGGTTGATTTTAGTTTCCATGTTATCACAAAATTCTAGTCTTCAGTCTGGGTCGTCGTCTGAGAGTTGATGAACCATTTTTAATTTTTATGGATGAAAATATTTTTTTTTTCAACATCCTGTGTACTGTTCTTCGACTGACTTCACAGGTAGATGCAACGTGAGTTGTTGAATAAGTAGGATTAACTATGACTTCTGCCAGTATATCAATTTTTTTCTCATCAGAAATTTGTGGTCTGCCAGATCGTTTCGCATCATTAATACTACCCGTTGTTCCAAACTTACGAAGAAGCTCCCTCAAATAAGTCCTCGAAACGGGGCGATCGGGACACCTCTCATTAAAAATGCGTTCTGCTGCGTGAATATTTTGTCCAGTTTCACCAAGAATTGGGATCGCTGCTACTTTATCACCTAAAGCATGTACCATTTCGCTTCTTGAAGCACTTAAACGTTCGGCTCACAACAGTTCAACAAATTATTAAAATGTACAAAAATATTAGAAGTATCAAAAGCTGCTGAAACAGTTAAACGTTCGATCAACAATACACAACTTATTAAATGTACAAAAACTTGGACAATTACAAAAACCTCGAATTAGGGAGACTAACAAAAACGTCAGCTCATTTGACAACTATCCAGAGGCGGAGCTTAAATTTGGAATTTTAGTATTAACTGATTTAGTTCATCACAGCTTTGCGTTTTTTTAAAAGCGAGTTGCCAAAATTGCCATAAACACAAACAAAATTAGTATCATTGAATAGGTTTTTTCGATACCCAAGAGGTTTCGCTTGCCGTAGGGTTCCATTTGAAATTATTGGTCACAATGGCCTTGTTACGTCATCTTTGACGATTTCGTCATCTATCATCACTAGTAGGGAAGTTTACAACCTTCAATATTCAGTTTCCAAATTTCACTTGTTTATGTATAATCGTTCCAAAAATAAGAGGGGGGGAGCGGACTTTTGAGAAGCACTGTATGTCGATAAAATCATGTTATTAAAAAAAAGGAAAGAAATGAAAAAAATACAATACAATTCAAACTGAAATTCTTTTGAATATTTTATGTATTAAGAGTGTGAAATGATGGATTCTATCATAAAAAGAGACCTTTGCACAAACAATTCTGTTGTCCTGTATTATACTCATGACTGGTTGGTGTTGTTCATAATATCATGAATGAAAAAGTGAATTCAGAATTTTTATAATAGATCAATGCCCAAAAATAATTTGTGTTGATTGCAGTTGATTCTACAATGGGTAACTGAAAAAGACACTTGACTGCCCCATTCTGCAAGTATTTGAGAATATTGATTTGTTTGCTGGGCCCCAGATGGAAATAAAAAACTGCAGTTCGATATAAATGAGAATGCAATATATGTTTTTTTCGATGAACAGTTCAGCCTATGATCAATGTTGATGAGTTTTTTCAAATATTCTTATTCAATGTAACTATTTCCAATTTGGTAACCAAATCGATATTTTTCTCAAAACAATTTCCATATTACTGAATTTAATCTATATGGCAGAGTACCCCAAGGTTGTGACATAAGCAAAATGTTCCATTTCGTCCTCCAAATCAATTGTAGATAAATAGTTAATGTTGATGAAAACAGAACAGGCACTCCAAGGAACTCCTCTGTTTACTCATGCACCCAAATAGTTTTTTATTGGATACAAAAGCATTTGTGTTTCACCCCTGATGTCCATGGAAATGAAGTTTATTCTGTAATATTTCATGATTCACTTTTTCAAATGCTTTGCATAAGTTCAGTTACAGCATTCCACACATTCAACCTGTATATGCTTCATTTTGAAATCATATTCGAGCTATAGACGTCGTATCACTCGATTTATGAATGCCATATTGTTTTCATTCCTTTTGTCGTTTCAAATAGAAATACATATTGGGGACGTCACTACAACAAGACTTTCACTAGATCACGGTCCCATAACTCAAAATATCATCAGTTCGAGTGTAAATAATATATATAATATATATATATATATATATATATATATATATATATATATATATATATATATATATATATATATATATATATATATATATATATATATAATATATAAAAAGGGTAGTCTTTTGCCTGGACTAGTGAAAAAAACTGAAGTTTAGAAAACACAAACACAAATTTTATGTTTTCTCTGAGGTTGCAGTCAATAGGAAATTGCCCATGTTAAATTGTCGAGCTTTCGAAAAACTGTATTTCATTATCAAGACATCTGAAAAATCACAGAGAAAAGATCGTCAAGTGGTCAGACTCCAGTAACAAGTTGTTAGAATATTGGGATTAAACATGTGGTCTCCTCCATTGGTTCGAACAACTTGTCACTGAAGTCTGACCACCTTATATTTTTCTGTGAACAATAAACACAACCATGCGCTTAACCCCATAAATTTGACTGAAATTAGCATAGAAAATATGACTATTTAGAGATGTTTGATATATAAGATTTTAATTATTATGTGCACCGATATTTTTCTGTTGGCAAGTAAGTTCGTTTTTTTCCAATTATATACAAATATAATGTTTTACAATGTGACCTTGTTCTTTCTAGATGTTCTGATGATAAAATTGAGTTCTTCGAGCTCGACTATTTAACAAAGAGTCTTCTTTACATTGGCCATTTCCTATTGACTGCAACCTCAAAGAATTCATAACCTTTGTTTTTGTGCTTTCTACACTTTAAACTTCAGATATCAGATATTTATTATATATATATATATATATATATATTGTTATGTTATGAAAAACCAGTTAGATATTTTAAAAGAAAAACTCATAAAAGAATAATTAATAAATAGCTATTAGTTTCAAGAGATTGTTTTACATAACTTTAGAAGTTCTATTTCCTTTATAAGCCTATGTATGATATGAATAGATGAAAATATCCAAATTATATAACACAATCAATTCCATACACTGTCAGAATGATTACAACACATAATTCTTCAAAAGACAACAAAAGTCTAGATTTACAAAATTTTCCTGAATGAAAATGTGATCTACAAATTCATAAATTGGAAACATACAGTATATGAAATTGTAGCTAACTAAAAGTAGCCAATGGTAGAACAACAAACTTTTTTTGACAATAGCCAATCAGGGAACAGATGGTTACATGTAGAATTTGAAATTGTAAGAGAATAAGAGCGGGAAAGTGTCAGGGGCAATTATTATTGAAATTTGTACATAGTTAATAAGAATGGAAAAAAATTTTTATGTATAAGTTATGACAAATAACCATAAACAGTGGAAATGTGCCAATTTGGTGCGCGAATTCAAAAAATTCGAATCAGAGGTAAGGAACAAAAATGGTATCTAGCTGACAACCAAAACAAAGCCAAAGGAGATCGAAAAGAAATTTACAAGGGAATGCCACGCAACATTTTGGGAGAAAGAAAAATCAAATAATTCCAACATTAGAAAAGAAAAACAATATTACCTCAATTATACAACATATTCAAGTGTCCAAAGCTGATTTCTGCATATGTATGGTTTCTGATATATGGTATTGGAGTCCCTGATATAGCTTGGGTGAAAGGGATCAGTTTCAGGGCATATCTTGAACACCGACATTTCCAGCCAGGTATAAAAACTTTAATAGTGCACATCCGGTCCTGAATAATTTCACAATAACGTATATCACATCTGGAGAACTTTATTTCACTTCATTTTGAACTATACCAGAAAACTTCACTCTCAAGGAAAAAGTGAGGTTCTGTTTATCTATCCATGATTTCATTTTTATGATTTTCCGTGAATATTTGTAGATTCACATTAGTATAAGTTATTTCTCGTAGGCCAGGTAAAATTAAGTCTTCCTGAATAAAGGAAATAATTGCTTTTTGATACTTTGTTGTTTGTTTTCTACAATGATCAACAATCATTCTTACGACCATTGAATGAATTGAAATTTTGACATATCAAGCAGTGGCTAGTGGCTAAATTGCCTGAAATGGCTATCTGAGATAAGAGGTGTACCAACTGTGCTAGCTGTGGTAAGAAAAATGATAACAATTGGCAGCAACGTGACGAGAGAACAGTGACGTTCGCTGGCAATTATTATTACATCATATAAACATATTATACAGGGCAAAAGTATCTATCTATATCATATCAATTTGGCTCATAAAGAAAAGCAAAAATTATTAGCAATCTTCAATATATAAAAACAATTTATATTTGCAAATTATCATAACATTACAAATGGCACCCAAAAGTGGGGCGAAATGATAACAAAATAATTTGTTAAATCATCATTACATAATAAAATGGCGCCGCAACGTTTAGGGCACGTAAGGAAAATATATTATTTCTTAATATCTACCGCAACGTAGTGGCAAAGTAAGGGCAATATATCATTTCAAGGCAGAGTAAGGGCAAGTAAAGGAAAAATATTATTTCTTAATAACACTGGGTGAACATTGGCAATTGGCATTTCAAGGTGTAAGGCTAAACATTTGTGAATAAAAAATGGATTTGAGAGATGGTAAGAAAGTTGGTTTGGAAGAAGGTGCAGAAGGTAGAGAGAGGTGATCAGGAAGAAAGAGAAGTAGTAATGTGAGAGAGAGTGAAATAAAAAGTGAAAGGACAGAGAGAAACAATGAATTCCAGAAAATGATGGAAAACATGAAGAGTATGGATAAAAGAAATTTAGAAAATATGGCAGGTATGGAAAGTAGAATGAAAAATGAATTGAGAAATGATATAAAAGAAAATTCAGCAAGTATGAGAAATGATATGAAAGGAAATACAGCAAGTATGAATGAAAATATGACAAGTATGAAAAATGATATAAAAGAAATGAAAGAGAATTCAACAAGAATGGAAGAGAAAATGAATGAAAATTCAGCAAGCGAAAAATGAAATGAAAGAAATATGAAACAGGATTTAAAAGAAAAAAGAGAAAAAAAGGAATGAGAGAAAGTATGGGAAGAATGGAGAAAAGAATGGAAGAAAAAATGGAAAATATGAAGAATGAAATGAAAAAAAGTTTGTCAAATGAAATAAAAGAGTTGAAAGAAAACACAGCGAGTATGGAAATAAGATTGAGAGAAAATATGAAAGAAAATATAAAGAATATAAAAAAAATATAGAAAGTATAGAAAACAAAATACAAACTTAATTTCAACAAAGTAAAGAAGAATTCTTGGGAATGCACAAACAATTAGAGACAAAAATAGGACAACAAAATGAGGAATTTTATGTGGCAATAACACAAGAAGTATCCAATATAAATGATCATGTAGAAAGGCAGGATGAGAAAATAAAAGATATGAAATTAGATATCAATAGTAAACAAGAAAGAGCTAAAAATGAAATAATTACTCTTGATAAAAAAATAATAAATGTAGGGAGTGAAATAACTAAGAAAGTAGAAGAAAAGATAAAATTATTGAATAAGAAAATAAATTTAGAGAGTAGAGTCATTAATAATTGTCATGGAATACAAACAAATAATAAGGAATTTGAGGGAGTAGTTATACAAAAAACAGATCATAGGAATAATTTATTGGAAAAAGAGGATAAACAAATACAGAATATAAATAGGAATATTGATCACAAAAATAATGAACTTATAGGTAATATGAATGTGAATAATAAACATTTTGAAATGAAACAAAGAAATACAAACAATGAAATAATAATAATAATGTATAGTAAAATGTCAAATATAAAAATAGGAAAGAATGGGAATAAATTTTACTTTCAAAAACGAAAAAAGTTTGAAATTATGAAAATGAAAATATTGAAAATGTTAACAGAAAATTTCAATTGAGAATTTTTGAAATAAAATATAAGCTTGCAGTTACAAAACAAGCAAGATTCCATAGAAGGAGAGACAAATAATAAAAATGGAAAATTTAGGAATAATAAATTGTAGGTTAACAAATCTGATAGGCAAGGTAAGGAATAAAAAAGTAAAAAAGTTAAAAAATAATCTGTTAGATAGGTAGGATTTCAGAAATTTGAATAAAAAAAAAAAGAAAAACAAATGTAAAGAAAAAATATATCAAAGAGAGAAAATATTAGAGGAAACAAAACAACGCATAAATATTTCGAAAAAAAAAGGAAACATATTGAATAACAGTCATAATACTGAAAAACAGAAAAGTTGATAGAATATTGGTACAGGTTAGTTAGATAAAGTAAAGTGAAAAACAATATTGAAAATGTTTACAAATATAAAACAATATAGATTATAAAGAAGGAAAAATATAGAAATGGATAATAAATGATGTGAATTTTGAAGAAAAATGAAAAGAAATGAAGATAAAAATTTTTGGTATAAAATGAATGTATGTGAGAAATGAAAGTGGAAATGATAAAAATGATAATACTAAAGAAGTATATTATAAGAAATATGATGATGATGATGATGTAAGGTATATTGATAAATAAAATAAAGGTAATTAATGAATTATAAAATGAATATAATATGTTAATTATGTATGAATAATGAGAAAGCGAAAGAGTATGTACACAAAATAAAAGTAAATAAAATGAGAGACTCAAATTAATAAAATATCCAATTCAATATGAATATGAAGAACAACTGAAGGAAGAGATAGGAAAAATAATAAAACAGCATAATTGAAAGAGTACCAGTAATTGTAAAATCAAATGAATATTAAAAAAAAAATTATATATCAGTATAAAATATAAAATGAAGTAAGATAATAAAATATAAAATGTCATATATGATAATATTTTGAAAAGTTTTCTCTCTTGATCCGAAAAGAAGTCCAAGTCAAGTTTTTCTGGAACAAAAGAACGTAGTACTAGTAGTTGTATATAATAGTTATCGTTGTAGAATTCGTTTTTCTTGAACTGGTGGGAAATCCAGCAAGGTAGTTTTCTGAAAGTAGAAAAATATAGTATTAGTCAAAGTAAAGTTAATAAATATAAATAAAGAAATTGATATTCAAAATTTTCTAACTAGTAGGAAATTATTGAATATAAATTTAGGAATGTTGTTATGTTATGAAAAACCAGTTAGATATTTTGGAAAGAAAAAACCCATAAAAAGAATAATTAATAAAAAGCTATTAGTTTCAAGAGATTGTTTTTACATAATTTTAGAAGTTCTATTTCCTTTATGAGCCTATGTATAATATGAATAGATAAAAATATCCAAATTATATAACACAATCAATTTCATACACTGTCAGAATGATTACAACACATAATTCTTCAAAAGACAACAAAAAGTCTAGATTTACAAAATTTTCCTGAATAAAATGTGATCTACAAATTTATAAATTTGAAACATACAGTATATGAAATTGTAGCTAACTTGAAGTGGCCAATGGTAGAACAGCAAACTTCTTGATGACAATAGCCAATCAGAGAACAGATGGTCACATGTAGAATTTGAAATTGTAAGAGAATAAGAGCGGGAAAGTGTCAGAGGCAATTATTATTGAAATTTGTACATAGTTAATAAGAATGGAAAAATTGTTTTATGTTTAAGTTATGACAAATAACCATAAACAGTGAAAATGTGACAATTCAGTGCGCGAATTCAAAAATTCGAATCAGAGGTAAGGAACAAAAATTGTATCTAGGTGACAACAAACAAAGCCAAAGGAGATCGAAAAGAAATTTACAAGGGAATGCCACGCAACATTTTGGGGGAAAGAAAAATGAAATAATTCCAACATAAGAAGAGAAAAACCAATATTACCTTAATTATACATATAACATATCCAAGTGTCCAAAGCTGATTTCTGCATATGTATGGTTCCTGATTTATGGTATTGGAGTTCCTGATAGAGCTTGGAGTGAGAAGGGATCCAGTTTCAGGGCATATCTTGAACACCGACATTTCCAGCCAGGTATAAAAACTTTAATAGTGCACATTCGGTCCTAAACAATTTCACAATAACGTATATCACATCTGAAGAACTTTATTTCACTTCATTTTGAACTATACCAGAAAACTTCACTCTCAAGGAAAAAGTGAGGTTCTGTTTATCTATCCATGATTTCATTTTTATGATTTTCCGTGAATATTTGTAGATTCACATTAGTATGAGTTATTTCTCGTAGGCCAGGTAGAATTAAGTCTTCCTGAATAAAGGAAATAATTGCTTTTTGATACTTTGTTGTTTGTTTTCTACAATGATCAACAATCATTCTTACGACCATTGAATAAATCGAAATTTTGACATATCAAGCAGTGACTAGTGGCTAAATTGCCTGAACCGGGTATCTGAGATAAGAGGTGTACCAACTGTGCTAGCTGTGGTAAGGAAGATGATAACAATTGGCAGCAACGTGACGAGAGAACAGTGACGTTCGCTGGCAATCATTAGTACATCATATAAAAATATTATACAGGGCAAAAGTATCTATCTATATCATATCAATTTGGCTCATAAAGAATAGCAAAAATTATAAGCAATCTTCAATATATAAAAACAATTTATATTTTTTATTATATGACATTATAATATATATATATATATATATATATATATATATAGTATTTTTCATGTCGTACCACTATTGCCATCTCGAAAACGGTAAATGATTCGAAGTTGGTTAAATTAGACAAGAGTTGCCTATTCTACTAAACAATGAAATGATGTTTCCAAATCAAAAATATCACGAACCGTTTTCAAAATATACGTGGAAAACCGAAATGACCCGTCTTCTTTTCTTAGCGCTGGCGCCTCTATTTTTAGGAATATGGAAATGTATTCGGAAATTTTTCTTCTCTATTTTGAATTTGCTTCGATATACCTTACTTTGATTTTCGATATGACGTTTCGTTCTTCGGGGACCAATCTCAACGAATTTTTTTCGAATACGGAGCTGTGTTTTTCTAATGAATTTATGTAGTTCTCATCTTACCGAATTCAGATATGTACCTCACCTGGTTTTTGTTTCCACATCTCTGCCCATAAATTCCATCATCAAGGCTCGAACAATGAAAATTCCAAAATTTGTTTTCTACTGACTTTGCTCTTGCCTTCGCAGGCAAAAGGCGATATTCCTCTCTGAGTTGCAAATTAAACTTGGAACTATCTAAAATTGAGACAAAAACCTATGAAAATAACAAAGAACACAATTGATATCTCAAGTACACATTTTTTTAGTCATCGCTACCAACTTCTGATAGGCTGTTCAAATTGACGCCCACCATTCAATTTTGAAGCATTCGGGGAGTTATAGCCATGCATGCACGTCTTATTGAAGCTTTCAACTCTTCCACATTCTCAAAAGTTGAACTGAATACTTTGTCCTCGATGAAATCCCATATCGAATAATCAAGAAGAGTGAGGTCGGGTGAACGCGGTGACCATTTAATAGGACCGTTGTTTCCTATCCATCTTTCTGGCATGGTCCTATCGAGAAATGTTTCACAAATTCGTGTGCGACGCGGTGGTTCTCCGTCATGTTGGAAATATCCATATTTCCTTAGAACATCTTTCGAAAAATCGCTTAGAATCTCCGATAGGATCTCAAGATACAACTCCCCCGTACATGGAGTTTCGAAAAAGTAAGGACTAATGATTTTGGTATCCAAAATACCAACCCAGACATTAATGCCGAACCTCTCTTAAAAATTAGCGGTTCTATGTTAATTAGCATTCTCTTGGCGCCAGTGATAATGAATATTCCTGTTGAACCTTCCATTATTTGTGAACCAAATTTCGTCGCACCATAAAATTCTACTACGAATTTCATCATCTTGCCAAAAATGTCTAAGGTGCCATGTGCGAAATTCTGCCCTCTTAGTGTAGACTGTTGAACGCAAATGATGTACTTTTCACACTCTGTAGAGCTTGATTTTATATTTCTTCAAAAATTGTCTTGTTGACGAATGCGATATACCACTATTTCTCGCAATCTCTTCAAGAGATATTTTCTCATTCTGATTACTTACTTAAACGTCGATTTCATTATCACCACCATTTCCAGTAATAGGGCAACTTTCATTCTTAGATTTCACAAATGAACCAAGCTCTCGTAAACTTATTTCAATACGTTGAAAATTTCTGGCATTGGGCTGACGACGTTCGGGATACATTTCTTGATTCATAGCCAGAGATCTGGTGCTATTTCTCGAACACCTCGAATACACGAACGATATATCCACTTCCTCATCATTAGAAACCTCCATAGTTTTTGGTTCAACGTGTGAATGTTCCTTCCTTAGAATTCGGTGATTTATATTTATATTCCGTGGCACACTTCATGAAGTTTGAAACTTTCCATTTTCATTTGAAATAGGTTCGTTTGGGAATACATATAGGACTCAAAGACAAACGAAATAATTGCCAATTGCCTAAAAATGGACACACAAGAAAAATGCTTCTCGGCTCTTTGACATAAAAAAAATTATAAAGTAAATGTATCAATCGTTGTTCCTTATTATTCCTCTGCTTTTTCCTCTTCATCACATTGGATTTGATCTCGATTCGATTGAGTATTCATTCACGGTAGATTCATTTTGAATTTTATTCTCACAACTTAAGTCAACTATCCTTTCAAATACGGAAAAAAATAAAATCAGGACCGTATGACCTTGATGATGGAATTTATGAGCAGAAATGTAGGAACAAAAACCAGATGAGATACATATCTGAACTCGGTAAGATAAGAACTACTTAAATTCATTAAAAAAATGCAGGTCCGTAATCGAAAAAATTTAGTTGAGGGTGGCCCACGAAGAACGAAACGTCGTATTGGAAATCAAAGTACAGCACATCGAAGCAAATTCGAAACAGAGAAGAAAGTTATGTCATCACATTTCCATATTCCCAAAAATAGAGGCGCCAGCGCAAATAATAGGAAACGGGCCCTTTTGGTTTTCCCCGTATATTTTGAAAATGGTTCGTGATATTTTTTATTTGAAAACGTCATTGTTCACTAAAATATGCAACTTTTTTCTAATTTAACCAACTTCGCTACGTGACACATTTCAGCCAAGAAATAAATTCCCAACAAAATGTAAAAAAAAAAAAAAATTGATAATTTCCGGCCGGGGACGAAACCTATTTTATTATCAAATAGACTTTTATTACTACACGAATCCAATAACCCAAAAAAATCCTCAAAATTAATACAAAAGATTTCAAGAAAAAAACAAAATTAATATATATATATATATATATATATATATATATTAATTTTGTTATATATATATATATATATATATATATATTTGTAAATCAAGTATTTTCATAGAGCCTCATGAGCTTCACAACTTTCATTCAAATCCCTGTAATTTTAATAATGTAGATAAATCTTATTGAACGACATTCACAAATCTCACAGATATATTATAAATGCCTGAATATCTCTTGTTTGAAGAAATATTGAAAATGATTTCGATGGAATATCCGTTATAAATCCAGTTGATGAAATATCAGAAGATAGGTTCAGTCTTACGTTCACAAAATATTTATTAATGGACTCGTATTTCTATTTCCTTCTATGCAATCAATTGATTACTTGTTGTTTTCCCAAGTATTTTCCTGATTTTCATATTACAGCGGAAAGTTTCATTGAAATGCTGAGAAGCGCCAAAGCATACTTTATAATGCGATTGTAGACACAGAAAATAGTTCATTTATCCTCCGGTTTTTTCTTTCGAAAATGGTATTCGGTGAGATGTCACGTAGAGCAATCACAGTAATATTGATAGTGCGGAATTGATATTTCAATTTCTTGATCTATCTAGTAAATTACTTAAATAATTTTCCAAAAATGTAATTTGTTTTTTGTTAATTTGATTTTATATCTCTATATAACCCTTCGTATGTGTTAAAGGTGTTGAAAACGTCAACTTTGTGGAAAATGAAGCTGCAGCTAAAACCATCAATGGTTGGGTGGAAGATCATACTCAAAAGAGGATACAAAATCTGATTGACCCCCAAATAATAAGCGGTGACACCAAAATGGTTCTCGTCAATGCTCTCTACTTCAAAGGTGAATGGCAAAATCCTTTCTCAATTGATGATACAGCTTCAAGAAAGTTCCATAAACCGAAAGGGGACACTGTGAATATTGATATGATGGAACAAACCGAAACATTCAGTTACTATGAGTGCCCCAAAGTCAACGCCAAATTTTTGGAGATGAGATACCAAGGTAATTATGAAAATCCCATTTGAAACAATAGTGTAAAAAAAGTGAATCCATGGGTAAAATGGTGGTCGTTGAAAGTGGTGGGTTTTTGCTGAAACTTGCTGGAAAATAAGAGAAGATGATTTATTTGTATGCATAAGGTGGTTTCCTGGAGATAACCCAGATTTGTATATACATATGTATTGTTATGTTATGAAAAACCGGTTAAATATTTTAAAAAGAAAAAACCCACAAAAAGAATAATTACTAGATGGTTAATGGTTTCAAGAGTTTGTTTGTGAATAACTTTTGAAATTCTATGTATATTGTGAGCCTAGGTAGAATATGGATAGATAAAAATGTCAAAATACTATAAAACAATCAATTTCATACATCATACATTGTCAAAATTATTATAACTCATAATTGCTCAAAAGACAATAAAAAGTCTAAATTTACAAAATTTTCAGGAATAAACAGTAATCAACACATTTATAGATTTGAAACATACAGTATATGAAACTGTAGCTAACAAAAAGTAGCCAATGATAGAACAGCAAATGTCTTTATAAAAATAGCCAATCAGGGAATAGATGGTCAGGTGTAAAATTGGAAATTGTGGGAGAGTAGCAATGAGATGGTATCAGAAGCAATTATTTTTGAAATTTGTAAATAATGATAAGAGTGGAAAAATAATTGTATATATAAATTATGCAATATAAAGATAAACAGTGAAAAGTGACAATTTAGTGCACCAATTCAAAAATTCAAATGAGAAAACAAGGAGGAAAAGATGTAGCTAGGCGATAGAAAAACAAAGCTTCAAGGAGATCGAAAATAAATTTCCAAGCGGATGCCACGCAAAAATTTTACAAAAATTTAATTAGCATTCACTTGGCGCCAGTGATAATGAATATTCCTGTTGAACCTTCCATTATTTGTGAACCAAATTTCGTCGCATCATAAAATTCTACTACGAATTTCATCATCTTGCCAAAAATGTCTCAGGTGCGAAATTCTGCCCTCTTAGTGTAGACTGTTAAACGCAAATGATGTACTTTTCTCACTCTGTAGAGCTTGATTTCATATTTCTTCAAAAATTTTCTTGTTGACGAATGCGATATACCACTATTTCTCGCAATCTCTTCAAGAGATATTTTCTCATTCTGATTACTTACTTAAACGTCGATTTCATTATCACCACCATTTCCAGTAATAGGGCAACTTTCATTCTCAGATTTCACAAATGAACCAAGCTCTCGTAAACTTATTTCAATACGTTGAAAATTTCTGGCATTGGGCTGACGACGTTCGGGATACATTTCTTGATTCATAGCCAGAGATCTGGTGCTATTTCTCGAACACCTCGAATACACGAACGATATATCCACTTCCTCATCATTAGAAACCTCCATAGTTTTTGGTTCAACGTGTGAATGTTCCTTCCTTAGAATTCGGTGATTTATATTTATATTCCGTGGCACACTTCATGAAGTTTGAAACTTTCCATTTTCATTTGAAATAGGTTCGTCGTCGTCGTCGTCGTGGTAAACAAAACCAATATTACCTTAATGATAACATATCCACGGATCCAAATGTTGATTTCCGCATCTATATAATTCCTGATACATGATATTGCAGTCCTGACAGCGATTGGAGAGAGGAGACATCCTGATTCATGGTATAAGTAGAACACCAACAGTTCCAACCAGGTATAAAACGTTAATAGTGCTTTTCCGGTCCTGAACTATTCCACACTAACGAATTTCACATTCGAAGAACTTTATGTCAACCTATTTTGAACAATAACAGAAAACGTCACTCTCACGGAGAAAGTGAGGTTCTGTTTATCTATCCATGATCTGATTCATTATTTTTATCCGTGAATATTTGTTTGATTCACCCTAGTATAAGTTATATCTCGTAGGCCAGGTATTATTAAGTCTTCCTGAATAAAGGAGATAATTGCTTTTTGATATTTTGTTGTTTGTTCTTTCACAATGATCAACAAACATACCTACGACCATTGAATAACTTGAGTTTGACATATCAAGTAGTGGCTAAATTGCTTTGAACTGGCTATCTGAGATGAGGGCGTACCAACTGTGCTAGCTGTGTTGAGAAAAGGAATAACAATTGTCAGCTACGTGACGAGAGAACAGTGACGTTCGTTGGCAATTATTATTACCACATACAAATTACTATACAGGGCAAAAATATCTATATATATATCTATATCATATCAATTTGGCTCACAAAGAATAACCAAAAATGATTAGCAATCTCAATATACAAAAACAATATATATAATATTTCCAATTCATCAAAACATTATCAAATAGCGCCCAACGCGGTGCAAAAATATTAATTATAATAATAATAAATATATATATATATATATATATATATATATATATATATATATATATATAATGGAAGGCATTCAATGGACATAGCCCTCAGAGAAAAGTTCTAACCGTAGACACGTGTTTCGGGCTCTCGGCCCTCATCAGTACGGTGAAGAAGTGCAAGGATGAACAACACGTGGTAGAAAACGACAAATCAACGGAGTCAACAAACATAAGCCAGCCGCTCATTTGTATATATATATATATATATATATATATATCTGCTATGACGGACACGACCGTATGACGCGACGACGTCTGCTCTCACGCGCCTGACCGCTCGTGTAGCTATCTCAATAACAATCGATTTCATTAGAATTACACTGAATTTGTAAGTTATTGTTTATTGGTGTTATTGATAATATATGAGATTCTAAAATTAATATCTAATAGGAACAGGTGGGATGGTGACTCTATTGTTTTTATATTATTTTATATTATACTATATTTATATTTACGAACTCGGAATTTTCTCCTCTTTCATTTGACATTTTACTCGATAAGATAGCAAAAAAAATCAGAGACCCCCACTTTTTTCAATGTAACATCCGCCATTTTGATTTTATTTGTATAAAATGTAGCATAAGTTACCCAGATTATAATTAGAATCGATTGACACATCATTCATCAAAATCGGATAAGTAGTTCAGGCGCTACGGTGGAACATTCGTAAATACATACATAGACTGTTAAAATATTTTTTTCATATTTAATATTTTATTGTATTCAAATGTAGAATTGAAATCCGCGATTTGTATTGGATTTCCCTATTCTCTATCTTTCTAAGGTGTCGAGTAATTTGTGATTTTCGATTATTTTACTCTGACTTCCAAGTTATTCGAATTAATTTTGAATGGATGGATATGAGGATTATTGTTTTTTACCTGTTAAAAAAAATTATTAGGGAAAATACAAATGATTTGATCATAAACTATTAAAAAATTATTGGGAGGATTTATTCGGGGCCAGCCATGACAATGGTTTATAGGCAACAAGAAATCACCAAAAGGGTTATTCTGGAAAGAGGTAACCCAATGGGAAATCATCTGAGAGTTTGATGAACCGTGAAACTTCTTGGATATTATTTTTCATATTCTTTTTTTTGTGGAAAGAATGTCATAAAGTTCATCCTCCACATATTCTCATAGAAAAAAAAACAATTCTCCCAAAATCTGGCAATCTCTGGTCATGAAACTAGTGCTTTTTTTCCTATCCAACTATTAAGACAATCGTTTTGACATGAGATCCAAATTGAAATGCAGGAATTCCAAATAGGATCATCCCTACAGTCTTCCTTCAAGGAAGAATAGTTCCACAACAAATTATACGCCCTATACATTCAAGGTATTATTATTCTCAGAATAGCAATTTTTCAGCACATATTTTGAATATATTTTCATTTTCTACTGTCACAAGACGAATATTCATGCACATTAAATTCTTCCATGATTATTTATCTCCATTTCTACGTTAGGTAAATTAGCTTATAATAGGGTGGAGGTGGGTAAACTTTATTCTATTCCGTATACTGGACAATTGTTTTATCATGAATGTCCTAGTCTATATTGTTTAATTATCAAGTATCTATTACTCTCGCTATCATATCATTCTTCTTCTTGTTCTGGCATGAAAGGTTAAAACGAAAACATTCGAAATGAAATAAAAAGTTCAAAAACCTGTGAGGTAAGAAACAAGTTAGGTGCTGATTGCTATCGTCGTCTTATTGAGTAGACAAGTCTTTTGATTTGATATGATTTCACATTAATAACGTTATAATTCCATTCAAATGCCGTGGTCGTGCGTTGTCAACTACGAAAAGCAAACATTATGATTTGATAGACAAATAAAAACAATGGAGATGCCATCAATCAAGAATAAGAAATACGTACGACCACGCCATTTGAATTATAACGTTATCAATGCAAAACTGCCAGAATACTTCAATAGAACTAAATAAACAGGAATATCCAGCATATGAAATCAAAAGATTTGTCTATTCAATAAGACGATCATAGCAATCAACACCTTACTTGTTTCTTACTTTTTAGTTTATTTTATTTTTTCTGTAGTCGGTTCACAGTTTCTGAAAATTGTATTTGATTTGTATCTTTCTTTCAGGAGAAATAAACTCCGATTCAACTTTCAAGATAACATCGAACTCCAAAGCATTTATTGAAGCATTTATAATTTTTCCACGAGTCCCCTGTTGAAAATGGAAGCATTTTAATGTGAGAATCAATACTACTGGTAATCTATCTATCATAATTTGCCGCCATACTTCAACTCCATTCATTTTCTATTAGGTCAAACTCTTCAGTTGAATCTTGCTATGAGGGCTTTCAGGGCTTTCTTAAAGGTTTTGAGTTACATGGTGAAAAAAAGTTGTATATTCTGTCATAAAAACTCCACTTTGATATATCTTTGGATTGATAAACAATTGTCATCAATCGGACCTCCAGTTCACCTGATCATAGTGCCTTCATTGTTGGTAATTATTCATTCATATTATTCGTAATAACTGGTGTTGCGAGATTATATGCCAATTTTTTCATATTCGAACAATTTCATTATATAAAACATATCATCATCAATATAACTCAGAAGGAAATTCAAGAACCCAGCTGCATTCTCTAAACTATCCCCAATCATATCAGTTTTTATTATGTTCAATAATTCATAGATCCAAGTATCTTCGGAGAAGGTGCCAGTATTCATGATGGTACTCAGGTATTTTTTTATTCTCCCATTTTCCATGCGTAGATTCAAAGTCAGGTGGTCAAAGCGACACATTTGATATATTACTGTTGTGGATTCTTTTTTCTCATCAGATGCAATCTCTGGAAAAATGTCATGATATTCCTCCACCCACTACTTATGTTCACCATTACTTTTTCTAGGGGCTAATGTCAGCATGGTTTTTGTGTTACCCAATGAAATAGAAGGTTTGGCTACACTCGAACAAAATATGGAAGAAATTATGAAACCACAACCACTAGTAGCAACGAGACTCACAGTACAGATTCCAAAATTCGAAATGGAAACGAAAATTGGAATGATACCAATTTTGGAAAAAGTGAGTAGCATATATTTGGTGATACTCATCGAGAATGGTGGAATAATCAATCATTTTCAGATATTGGAGTGAATTTGCTAATTTGCAGAAAATGTTATCGGTTTAAATTTCATATGGATGCATTTTTTTCCAAAGTGAACCCAAAAATTATCTGACACTTAAAAAATGTTCGAAGGCAAATTAGCAAATCCATACATAAAAAACCAATATTTTCGGCAATCTTTCATTTGATACTCTTCGAAGACCACTCTGTGCTCCACTGCATAAATTATTTGATAGGAATACCTAACGTGAAAATATTAACAAAATCGTGTGGACGAATATATGAAACTGTAGAAAAATGATGAAAAACACGTTTCCATTTGTTCAAGAAGATATTTTTTTTTATGAGTATGATTATAAATGAATACCTTGGACCACTACACTTGGAATTATCAAATTATCATTATGCACGATTGATTTGTTTGGAAATATGAACAGGATGTTCATGAAATCAGATGTGGAATCATCTGCGACTCAAAGATAAACTTCAGTAGTTAGATCTCCCATCGTTTAAGGTAACCTCTTGTGGGGTATTCATGTTGAAAAGGAAGATAGTGACTAAAATTCATCTTTGAGTCGCAGATGATTCCACATTTGATTTCATGAACACCCTGTTCCTATTTCCAAACAAATCAATCTTACATACCCCATGACAGGTTATAATGTAAAAAAATATTGATTCCAAAGTGTCACTTCAAAAGAAATATTTATAATATTTTTCCATCTTCGCAAAGAGAGATTACTGATAGAAGATGTGTTTTTCAATTCTTCCGGTCTTCCGGATGATCGTGGAAGCGTGAAATAGATTTTAGTCGACAAAAATGTATTGAAGACCTAGTGAATGCGATGCCCGTCTTGCATCAATGTTACAAATGTTACAAAGTTCTCCTCCTTGAAAAACATTATTCCCTATCTCATTCATCTATATGAGTTCCTAATTAAGACTGGAATAGAAAAAAAATTACTTCCAGATTTTTCTTTTGAACTAGGGTCCTTTCGCAATATCTATCAGATGTAGTTCAATGTCCAGCGTGGCTTTAGCCGTGGAAATAGTTATTTTCTGTTAGATATTCACAAGAATGACTTCATTTTTATCGTGGATTTTTCAACTCACAGAAAAATATTTCCATTTGATATTCAATTGAGAATATGTCCCTTCTCATTATGCACATTTTCTGCCATGTCAATCTACTTCTGGATCTACATAGAACATGGAGAACGAATTATGCAATCACTATAAATAAAACATAATTATTCGCACTAAAACCACATTCTATCCGTACCCCAGAAGCCTATAATTCCATTATTCCAAGTGTCTCCTTGAATGTTATCAAAGTGTTACAAAAATCATGATAAATAATTGAGTTTTTTTGTTTTTAAAAAAATTAAAAATTAAAGTTTTAGGTACTCATTGCGACCAGTATAGCGTTATCTTCAATATCTACCATGATATCCAAATCAACTGAAAGAACAAATAGAGCGGTCACTCGAAAATATAGATTTCTGAATTCATTTATTTATTCTGTAATTTATTAATTCTGAATTCGACCTCTGTTCACTATTTCATAATAATATTTTTCAAACACTTCCTTCTCCTTGCTGGAGCGATGCCGTTCTCACCATGTCACATAAAAACGGACCCCTTGCTGACCCACAAAACAACAGAGGAATAGTTCTTTTTGGTCATATTATAAAGCTTTCTACCCATATTGCTGAATCGGCTAACTATATGGCTTGGAACTAACATTATTCCTGAAAATCAGTGTGGTTTCCACATGTTTTGCTATATAATAGCTTCTCCAGGTAGAGATGATACTAACTCAACAATCACGATGTTGAATAATCAAGGCAGGTAGCAGTAGGTACATACGTCTAATTGAGAATTTTGAGATTAACGATAATCCAATAGGTAATCAATAGGACAGGGATTATATCAATTACCTGTTCGATCTTTATTTAAACAAATTGAACAAAGGAGTTGATCTGGTCGTGAATATTGCGGTTTTTTGTCTTCATTAATTTATAAACTTTTCAGATGGTCGAGTATGGCTTTTTTTTTTCTTCTATGTGTAATATACCGAAATCGTTAACAAAACAATGTTTTTCAGTCAAGAGAGTAACAAAGAGTGATTATGTTTTTTCCATTGACGAAACAGTTATTATGTTCTGACAATCGATTTTTGAAAATTCTGCCTGTTCGACCTATATAAAAACTTGCACAAGAACCACAAGTTAATTTATAAACTTCAGATTTCTCAGTTTTATCTTTATTGTCGTTGATAAATTCACTTAAACATAATTTGTTTTGTTTGCAATATTAATTTTGTTTTTACATAGGCCAAACAGGCAGAATATCAAAAAAACGATTATCAGAACATAGGAACTGTTTTGTTACCTCTTCACTAAAATTCATTGTTTTGTAAACCACATTCAATGAAAATCATTCAGTGAAGTGACTGTTTTTGTTTGCTTTAATATAGATTTTCATCAAGTATCGGCTGCATCGATTCAAAATCCATAATGAAAGTATATGAATCCCTGGTGATTTGCAGTATTTCAGATCCTCTTTCTGTCTGGGGTCTAAGAGGTATTCTGATATTTCAGAAAAAAAAATCGAGCATTTGTTTTTGTTACCGCTAAACGAAAATGGAGAGAGTCAAACTGCATACTATGCCTTCATACACCTTAAATTGGCTTCTGTGAATTCTGAAAATGGAGGATAGTAGATTCCCAAAAATATGTATTGTCGGACTTGATGGACTTTGTTGTGCCAATCCCAAACACAACTAGGCTCAACAAATAGAATTATTCTTCATAAAAATTAACTTGGAAGATCTTTGGCAATCTACCATATCACAATTTATTGCGTCGTGAAACTCTTTTATTAAATACATTAATACAAGAACTTTTTTCTGAAAATTGAGTTAAACTTTCACTGTCAAACTTTCTACTGTTTCAAGTCATTTTGACCAGTTTCAGCTCACAAGAATATCACTCACCCAATATACCAACTGGTACATACTGACTTATATTCGCCCATATTGGATATCTCTTCATATTTGATCTCAATAATGTCTGCGACATTTGTAATTCCTAACAACAGTTAAACCTGCTGATAACCTCTGACTAACAAACACCTAGCGAATTGTTACTCATAGTTTTCTTCTTTTACATAAAAAACGAAGAAATCTGTCCTCGGCATCAATAGCTCATCATTATTTTTTGTTTACAGTTGGGAATAAGGAGAATTTTTGGTGCAGGTGCTGATCTGACAGGATTATCGTCAACACACAAACATCTGTATGTTTCAGAGGTAGTCCAAAAAGCCTTCGTCAACGTCAACGAAGCGGGAACAGAAGCTGCAGCAGCAACAGCAGGTTAGTGGATAATTTTTCGTTTATCTGAAAAGGGAATCGCTAACCTATAAATTCAGAACCAGAGCAGTAGTCACTAAATCAGGATAGAAGAATTTCATATAGATTCAGGTCCTGATTTTCGCTGTTATAGAAGGAAATGATAATGTCGGAATGTTCCAGCGACAATGTTGAATTGATGGAAATTAATAATGAGAAAAACGAATGAAACTCACTCTGGGAATTGCTCAGTCAAAGTCATTCAGAATCATATAATGTTTCATATACTGTTCCAATTCAATAATGTTATTCTAAAATGTTACCTTATTTTTTCGAGGGAATTGAATTATTTTCCTCACCATGTCATGGCCAGTTCTATCAACTACTCTTTTACACTGTGAACTGTCATATGGAAGTTTCAGTCTCAGTACTTTCGGGATTATTTTATTATCTCGTCATCTGCCGAAAAATGTTACACTACCATGAGAACTTGAAAATTTCTTGTATAGATTCACCAGTATTGCGGCCTCAGCCGATCTTGTTAGTATTGTTTGAAAATTATTTTTGTGGAGGAATAATCATTCTTGACATTTTTTTTGAATTATTACCTTCCCCAATCTGAAGACAAAATCAAATGGATCAGGGAATCTATACAAGTGTAGAAACGCAATAATGGGTATAGTTATCAACAGAAATGTTTCATTTACTGAAGTATCCAGGTGGATCGGACCTAATATTATTATTTGAAATAGCTTAGCACTCACCAAAATAATATTTCCTTGTGATAATGCTCTAGGAGGAAAGTATTAGGAATGAATTATATTCACTAAGAAACTGTTGCTGTTTCATTATTTGATATAATTTCATAAGTTTTCGTCGTTTTTTCTGCTTTTGACAACTGAACTTGTGTTCTACTTCTATTCCAATTGTTCACAAGTTCACAACCGGAGATGCTACAGATCTCCTGAGCAGTCTGGCTCAGCTTCACTGAACTTGCTATTTTCTCAACTCCATGGAGTTGTATCAAAATGGTTGTTTTTTTTAATTTTACCATACCTTATTAGCAACAAAAATTCATCATCCTATGTCGCCAAAATATTGATCCAATTTGCTTATGTTATCAGGAAAACTCTGTTTATGTTTACGACTATCTGTCGTTTTCATTTTGTCACTTCTTCAAACCCCTGATATTCCAATTATGAGTGCCACCTTGCCCATGCCCAAAAAATAATGAAACTGAAATTGCAAAATTGAAGCTGATCTAACACTTCCTATCCAAAAAGTTTCTCAGACGCCTTTTTCAAAATTAAATCGAATTTCTGCTCTGTAAACATCTTAGACTCATTTGGTCTATAACAGAGGTACTCCCCTTCCGTAAATGCCAATAATATTCTGAGTTATGATATATCAATCTTTTCTCTAATGAATAGTGTTGCTCAAAACGTAAAATATAGCCAGTTTTTTTTTATGTTTGGCAAATTTACTCGAATAAGCCAGTAGAACTGTCTCGGATCTTGAATATTTGGGCACCTTTTCTGGTGCATTAGCTTCATGGGAACGGTTCTTGTAATTCTGATCAACACAATTCCAACACATTGCGAAATATAGGCAATTCACCATAGCAACACACTATAATTTATTCTGACAGTCATTGAAAGTTTCTCACCCTGTTAAATGATTCACTATTTGATGTAACGACTTTTCATCAAATTCCTTGGATGTCATGAATCTCTTCTTAATGATGTATTTGATCATGTCAGCAATCAATCGTCAACTTACTTCAAAGTAAAAATAATATGAAACAGAATACCTTGAACTTGGAAACATTCTCAATTAAATATAAAAAAAAACAATTTTCAGAAAATAATGTTTATTTAATTTTTAATTGAGAGTGTTCACCTTTTCAGCATGATAACCTTCCAAGAGGTTACCTTGAATGATGGAAGATAGTTACTAAAGTTCATCTTCTTGAACAAAAACGATTGTAATGATAAAAATAAACCAATTTAAAAAACATTATTTACTTTTTAGTTGCAATCGAATATTATTCGTTGAATGAAGGAGTCCCCCCAACAAAGCATTTCATCGCTGATCACCCCTTCGCTTACTTCATCAAGTACAACGGAGTCATTCTCTTTGCTGGACGATACATACAGTGATGGAGTTTGTCTGATACGTCTTATGAGATATGTATAGTTGAATCATCGAAAATCTGATTGAAATTTTGTAGAATTATAATATTGGAAATGGAACTGTGTATATAATTTCAAAACTGAGCGAGAATCCTTTGAACTGCGGAACTATACTAGCGTGAGAACATTCCACATTCATCTCACTTCGTAAAAATGTCATTTCAGTAACTTGATTGGATCGTAGCATTATTGAAAAAATGTATGATACATGTACTATTGTTTCTCGTAATAGTTATTTTATCTAAGCCAGTTCCGTTATAGTTAGTATTTCATCAGTTCCAAAAAAAAAATTTGATGCAAAAATCAGTTTCTGTTAATGAGGAATTTGATTACCTAAATAGGGCTTTGAAATAACACTTTCCATGAAAGAAAGTTTGTTATCACTACCCAGGCAGTAGCCCAAGCTTTGGGAAATCTCCCAAATTCAAGCTGAACAGAGTCGCAGAATAATATGTGTTTCTCATTGAATTGTAGTAGTCATTCCATTGGCTTTGAAAAGTGCTGGAACAGCTCGGATTTTTTTTTACTTGGCCATTGTTGTACCATGCCATTCCAACATTGTTATATCCTCCTCCGAATTTACCAACAAAGTTGGATATATCATTCTGAAACAATGCCCTGTATATTCTTTTGAGATGGACAATTTCAGGAATATGATAATTTTTTTTGCGGCATCTTGTAAAATTTATGATTATACAGTATCGAAAAGTATTCATTTTGGGTACGGTGGTTTCATGATAGCGTGAAGAATAGCTTGCTATATGTTGAGAGAGCATTACAATTTCTCCTCGACTCGCTCGAGGAAGGGATATTTACGTCACGACACAGAGATAGGAGAATCAGGGCGGTCCTGGCGGTCAGCTCAGGACGTCAGTATCATACCAGCAGCAGTCGGGAGAATGTGCAATGAAGAAGAATTAATGACGATAATTTCACTTCAGATAATTTGAAAAAATTAAACTGAATCATTGATTCAATTCAATCTGTCGGACGACAGGTAGATCAAAATATGTTTGGTGCCGTGGTGGCTGCGAAAACAAAAGAAAATTCTTGAACATAAACAAAAGCAAACGATATTTCTGTAAGACAATAAAAACAAAAAACTCATTTCTAACAAAAAACAATCATTTCTTGAATGGAGAAGAAACAATATTCACAAAAAAAGATAAACCAAATTAAATATTTTGTGTGGGAAATTTTTCATTAAATGTTGAACAAACCACCATTTTGGGAAAAAAAAAATGGAGAGAGAAACAATATTCACAAGAAAAGATAAACCAAATTAATATTTTGATCTTGTGTTTTGGGCAAAACAATAGCCGAATCTATTGTAGTCTCTCTGCGGTTGTGTAAATGGCGGCAGCTTTGAAAGGTAATAATTGTCACGATCTTGTGTTTTTGTTTTCGCAACCACGGCTCGGCAAGCTGTGCGCTGTGTCGCATTGCCAACGTGGTCAGTTGATGCGTCGGGTGAAGTGAGGAGGCGCACAGCCAGTGCGCTCTTTGTTTATGTGGTATTATCATATCATTGCGTTCCTTGTTGCTCATGTAGATTTCTGTCTATACCCCAGATAAAATGTTTCCGATACTGTATATCAATCGATTGGAGGTTTCGAAAGAATTTCAGGGAAACCGTAACTAGCTGCGGCATTTTTGCGATGAATATCGAAGCGTTCAATTACGGAAAAGGCCTTCCTTTGTTTTGGTATCGGGGTAATTAGTTCTGAGGATTCAGAAAATTGGTTGATAATTGACAGTACATACAATCATAACAAAAACGGGTTTATAGACAGGCGTGCATTATTTGAGGGGAATGCTTAGAATACTTCGGAAGGAATTTATAGCTCGTCGTTGATATCCTTTTGATTACTGCATACATCGGTCACACCCCCAGAAATCAGTTTGAACTAGAATATTTTGATTCTTTTCAAGTTCATTTCGAGTTAGTTACACTGTTTTTTTTTTGTGGAAGACGGTTTCTTCAGCCTGATACTCATGAGACATTCTTTCCAGAAGGTTTCCAACGTTATCATCCCCATTGGGGGTTATTTACAGCATTGATACCATAACATGAATTGAGTTATGTGAGTAGGGGAGACTGTTGTACCTTGATGATAGTGTACCTTGGATCACCCTTCAGTTTCATGACAAATGCTGTTATCTACGCAATAAAACTATACCAAGACAATGTTCAGTCAGTAGAGTGCAAGCAAGCGGAAGAGTGGTTGTCCATGTGCTATTGTTTTTGAGTAAAATATAAATATTTATTCTCAGCACAAAAAATAACAACATTTGGTTCTACTGTTTATTTTTTAAGTATAAGTTGACGATAGTGTTTTGAATCATATTCCACCCAAATCACTGCCCATTTGTGAGTGATTTGTCATGCCATATTTCAGTTTCAAATATAACCTAGAATATTGAGGAATATAAGTTTGCGAAAACGCACCATCATATACCTCGGATCTTCTAGAACTGATGGACAGTTGTGGTTCCCAGTGGACTTTTCTAGCTTTAACGTCAACTATTATTGTTGAAATTTAAGTTATATTTAGTTAAATCAAATTTACATACCTGACTTTTTTTTCACAATGTGCATTGAAAATGTCAAGTATAACAAAATTTCAGAGGCATATTGTGAAAAAAAAATTGAGAGAATAAAAAAAAATTGGATGGTCGAAAAGAGAATGGAATTAAATTCTCAACGATGTGCCACTTGACCCCCTATGCTATTTTACATTCTTAAGTTGATGTGCTCCCACGCGCCATCTATGGAGCAATCACGATGTATTCAATTTCAAAGAGTAGTATCGGTGATATCATTCAAAATAGTTTAGGTCTTGTTGTTCTATGTCGAACCGTTCAAAAGGTCAGAAGCTAACAGTGACGAAGAACAACCATAGTTGAAAGAAAAATTAAATAACTTTTCGTAATTTTCAACTTGATGTGCCCCCAGCGTCCTCTGTCGAGTAATTGTGATGAATCTTCTCTCAAAAAGTAGGACCGATAATACCATTCAATATTTTTCATGTCTCATTGTTTCAATTCAAACCTTTCAAAAGTTATCGAGGTAAGGGTACCATTCAGATCCGCTCTTATACTGGACATTTCAAATGCATATTGAGAAAAAATGTTCAAACAAAATTCGAAAAAAATAGGATGGTTGAAAGGAGAATCTTTTCAACGATGTGCCACTTGAGCCCCCATGCTATTTGAAATTTTTGAGTTGATGCGCTTCCCTGCGCCATCTATTGAGCAATCATAATGTCTTTAATTTCAGAAAGTAGTACCGGTAATATCATTCAAAACAGTTGTTGTCCTATTGTTTTATGTCGAACCGTTCAAAAGTTGACCGGTCAGAGGTGTACTATAAAAAGCCGCACTGTATACGTATTAAAATCAGGTTTTTCTTCAATAAATCTCAATTCTTCTTGTATTGAAATAATATAATGTTATTTCTGTATAAAAATCTTGTTCTTGATACATATTATCTACCTTTTAGGTACAAGACGTTGAGGATCCAAGGTACACTAGGGCGTGATCCATGTACATTATGGTCTTGTACCATTGATCACATATCAATGAAATATATAAAAACAAAGAAAGAAGTCCATTCCCAAAGTGGAGTTGTTATTTTTTGGGGGGAAAATACTCAAAGTCGTCTCCACAAATGTATTATGTCAGCGGGATTCATAAAAAAAGTAAGACATGTTTCGTATGTACAAAGCACTCATCTTCAGTTATAAATTAACTATGAGAATAAAAAAATATAGTCAAAAGAGGGGTTGAAGATGGAGGAAAATCCTACTTACTGGAAGAAAAATCGACAGGAAATCTCAACATATTGGAAGGTTCACAAAATGTAATCGATCTGTTATCCAAAATTTAGGGGTGGAGTGAACAAGAGATTTGAGATCAGATGAAAAATCAAATTTGGAGAAGGAGACGGTGGAGCCATCTCCAGGCAAGCAGACGAAGAACGTGGAAGAAAACTGTAAGCTACATATGACCAAGTGGGTAGATTTGATAAAACAGTGTCATCATTATATTTTCAAAAGAGTTGATAAAAACTTATGCATTTCATTCAAAACTAACAATTGCCTAAAAAAGCATGTTGTCAACACAGAAGATAAAACTTCAATTTCAGAAAAGTCTGGAGTTTATAGACTTTCTTGATCTGCTGCATCATGCAACGCAGTATATGTGAGTCAAACAGGGAGATCGTTCTAAACTAGAACTGAAGAACATGAAAAAATGATAGAGAAATTCAAAGATCACGACCATTCGTTTGAAATTATTACAAACAATTCATTTGCCAATCATATTATCAATCAGAACCACTTTTTCGATCCGGACTCAAATGTTGAATTTTTACACATATGCAATTTACTAATTCTTCTCCAGCTCGGTCACACAAAACTTGCGCCATCTCTACGTGAATGGTGACACTATTTTATCAAATCTACCCACTTGGTCATATGTAGCTTGCAGTTTTCTTCCATCTTCTTCGTGTGCTTGCCCGGAGATGGCTCCACCGTCTCCTTCTCCAAATTAAATTTTTCATCTAATCTCAAATCTCTTGTTCACTCCACGTTCGCCATTGCTAGTAGTTGTTAGCGATATAAAAAATCTTAATAAATGTGTTTATCACATCGTTAATATTGGGGATCTGCCCCTGAATTTTGGATAACAGATTGATAACATTTTGTGAACCTTTCAAATATGTTAAGATTTCCTGTGTATTTTTCCTCCCGGATATTTAGTAAGTAGGATTTTCCTCCACTTGTAACCCCTCTTTTTCAACTATTTTTTTTTTTCTTATAGTTAATTTTAACTGAAGATGAGTGCTTTGTACACTTGAAACATGTCTTACTGTTATTTATAAATCCCGCTGGCATAATACATTTGTGGAGACGACTTAAGTGTTTTTTCTATAATTGTTCAATATTTAAATTCACACAAAATACATAGTGTGTAGGAATAATGGTGATATCAAGAGAAATTCTGTCAATTATTATATTGAAAAGAATGGCTCATAAAAAATATAAAAGTGAATTGTGATCCAAGGTACAACAGTCTCTCCTATGTATCTGCCGCAGCTTTGAATATGAATATGAAATATATAATTGCCTCACTACAGCAGCATTAATTTCTTCTTAGAGTATTTATCATAAAACGTTGAGATCTGAATCATTCATTTTCCATAACAAAAATTCAGAACATTCAGGTTTTGTGGAAACAAAATATCAGATATATTTTTCTAATAGTTGAACAAATCATCAAGAACATCCTACCTCTCTCTTATTTTCCAATATGAAATTATTCCATTAAATAATCTTTATTTTCAAGAGGATAGATAGTTATATTTATAATTCGACAGACAGAAAGTAATGAACTTTCTGTCTCCTGGAATCGAGAATGTCTGTAAACTCTTTTTTCAAACATGATTTATTTTCAGTCGTTATTGAAGATAAATCAATGATCTTCCCAATACCATCGGAACATCATTTCATAGCTGATCACCCATTCGTCTATTTCATCAAGTATGACGGGGCCATTCTCTTTGCTGGACGATACACAAACTGATGAGGATGGGCATGAATGATTCCTGATGCAAAATGTATGGAATGAACTGAAATATTTTTTTATGGAATTATAATCTTTGAAATAGAACTCTGCATTTTAATTTCCGAACGAAAGTTTTATACGAACTCCTTGGTTTCTAACTGCCGTTGTAGGAAGAACTTTCTTGAATGAAGTATGAGAGACTCATATCTCATATGAACAATCTGTTTTGATTATTTTTCGAAATTCAAGTTCCATTGTTGTGACAATCTACAGTGAAAAAAAGATAAAGTCTGAGCAGAGCGGAGAGTCAGATAGTTGAAAATGACACTCTGTTATAACCATTTATTTATGCAAGAAAAAATCCATTGGGCAGGTTATTTTGAAATTGAAGTCATGTTACGAATCTTCTGAAACAGCATCATTACAGAATTCACTGAGTTTTGGCTTGAATAATTCAGCATGGAAGGGTTCAGCTGTAACATTCATTATTTCAGTATCGGAGTCAGGCATATGGCATTTCAATACTTACTTCATTTTATGTCGCTTTCATTTTGTAGTTTTGTAGATCCTGTCACTTTTCCGTACCTCATATTCAGATTATGAGCAACACGCAACGCAATTAAAAATATAAAAAGGAACTACATTTGGACTATAAGTGCTGCTTCCATACTTTCTGCGCAACGACTTCCTCAGGTGCCTCCTCCTAAAGTTGATCTATATTCTATCTATAACAGAGGTTCACGACTTCTGTAATACTTCAAGTTTGGATATATCAATATTATAACCGATGACCAATGTTGCTCGTAATGTAGAATATAGTCAAAATATATAATTTTAATTTGGAAAACTTGTAGTAGAACAGGTGTTAGGAAAATAATTATTTTGAAATTATTCCTCAACAATGTCGCCGAGAATTGATCGTCACGAAAAAGGTAGTATTTGTTCTCTAAAAGGTTTCAACAACGACTATATTTCACGATTCACAAAGAGTTCATTAGGATCTCCGATTTAAATGGGCGAATCAGTTATTTTATCTACAAGAAATGCCATACAAGGTACTCAAATTAAGCATGACAAATGCTCCGTGTGATTTGCGACCTTTTAGCCTTCACGAAACTCTTCAACTTCCAACCTTTGTCCTCTATCACCCGGGATGGAGGGTAGTGCGAGCAGTTGCTTCTAGGAGTTCACCGGTCTCTGAAATTTTCATGGTTGCTCCTTTAAGGTTGAGATGTTGTCCCTGAGCCAGTCTGCGCTGGTTCGGTATGGTTTCTGATTGATGGGCCCCTTTGAGAATCCTCATAGCAACTGCAAGTACTGCCGTGGCCACATTTCAGTGCTGGAGGTTCTTCTGGATGGCCCTCATCGTTTGTTCACTATCCTGAAGAGTTCTCTTTCAATCCTATAGTATTCTCGGAATAGCATCCTCTCCAGCGCCCTGAAACACAATATCTACCGGTGAGGCCCAGAGTTGTCATCAATCCCTTTCGGTATGTCATTTGGTCCCACGAGCAAGTGAGGGTGATTGGGTTGGTACAGCTCTGTGTTGCCCCTGCACAGGGCTGAGGCTAATTACTCCAGGATTTTCTCGGAAACTCCGTTGCGTCACCATCTTTCTTACCCCCCTGTGCCATTCATTTGTTGCCACGGGGCACTCTCAGCTTGGATTCAGCTCTGTTTGCCAGAGCCTCATAAGTCGAGTCGCGAACGCCCACAAACCAGACGAATGTCCGCAAACCGCCACATTATTCGCACGGTCGCGACCTGTTCACTCCAAACCACGTGAGGGAGAAGTTGGACTTTGAGGGGCAATGCACACCCTACCCCATGAAAAAACACGAGAATCTACACAAGAGGTTGGACGCTACCAGAATTCATTCTAACAAGAAGTTCACTCATAGCTAATGTACAACCTTTGTCACAGCTGCTAGAAAAACAGTCTTAGACATAACACTTTCGACAAAAAAAATCATGTGATAACATTGTTAAGTGGCATGTGTCAGAGAAATTCTCATGTTCCGACCACAGACAGATCAGATTTGATCTAGTTACCTCCCCTCATACTTCAATCACTTGTAGTGGCAAGATGTTACTTTATTTTCTCTCGGCTAATTTGCTCAGAACAAGAGACTCGTGTCGGAACTGGCCCAAATAGATTCACAGTGTGATCATGAATATTATTATTTTGTGACCCTTTTTCTTATTTTTGGGCGCCACTCAGTTAAACATCAAATTAAAAAGAAACAACTGAGAACTTGTAGATTGAAATGTATGTATAAATTATAGACAATTTAGAAATACTCTGTGGATGGGTTTACTTGGAAATCAAATTCTGGTTGCTTGAAGTATCTAATGTATTTCCAATTATCACAATAATGTGATATCCCACATTATAAAAATCACATATGATATTCGAGTAAAAAATTTTTTTTTCATAAATTTTTTATTGTTCAATCATAAGGTTACGTTTAGAAGTATAGTATTGATACCGGCGTTTCCTCGAATTCAAAATAAGTTTGATATGGGAACATCAACTTTATAAAAACAGCAGAATCGTTACCATGATCATATACACAACTTTACATTGACAAGAAAGTTCATAGAACAGTGCAGTTATGTAATATAGGTCTCTGTACTCACGAAGAAAGCATATGACAACAAAAAAATGTGTATTTCCCAACTTCGAAATAGTACAGAATGTATGTTAATACATTTGAAGAAAAGTAAAATTGAATAAAAGTTTTAGTAAGTAAATCCATATGTAATTCAAATAGACAACGTGATTTGAAGCGTTGACGCAATTGGTACAAACAACGCAACTCAAAACAAGTTACCAAAAAATATTCCAGAATGGTCTGATCTCAATAATCCTGGGGTAGTAACAAGTATACATCGACAGTGCTACTAGTCTGGATGTCCACAGGAACACAGCAAATCATCCCATTGGTAGGACCCATCAGCATTCTGAGTCGCCTATATGTGACTTCCTCATAGTCCTGAACCATGAATTAATTGGCCTGTAGGTACCGGTATCAATTGACCGTTACCAGGAACCCTATAATATTTATACGGTTTGTAACTGACCAGTATATAACTAAATTGTATTTCCCGGTTCCATAGCTCTAGACTTGATTATTAAAGTCTGTTCAAATATACTTGATCATTCTGTATAACAAAGTGAACGAGGTTGGTATCGAAATTGCTAGAGATTGAGGAAACCATGGGGGTTCATACCAATGAAATATTAAAATCTTTACTGTAAAATTATTTCTGTTGGTAGGATGAATTTCTGACCTTCATTCGAAGAAGGCTATTTC
>JAFIRS010006612.1:0-34702 GCA_018342105.1 Gonioctena quinquepunctata | reverse complement strand
CCCAAACGCGGTATTGTTGTAAAACCCCTTTACTCGCTTGGTGATAAAAAGAATCGCTCATTGAAAAATATAAAAACACTCATCACAGAAAAAATTTTGTGTCATGTGCTGAAATCTGACTAGACACCAACCTTGAAAGATCTTTTATCCAACAATAATGACTATTTCCTTTCTCATCAGTGATAAGCAACAAATTGACATGTCTCTGGAGTTTCTTTGAGAGTAGCGTAATGGACCCACAATCTCATATCGAACTTTTTTGTTTTCTATTTTAGACTCTAAACAATACACATTGACTGAAATATCATTTAAACACTCAAACGTTATTATATCCCGCAATTTAACTGGAAAATTCATACCTGTCAGATTCAGGACGCTATCATAGTGTGGGTATGAGGAAGTGCTGCGGGAAATCCATGATGGAGTCGCTGGAGGACATCTGGGAGTGACGAAGACTCTGCAGAAAGTGAGGCAACGGTTTTACTGGACCAATTGTCAAGCTGACGTCCAGGACTGGTGCAGAAAGTGCGCTGTATGCGCTGCTAGCAATGGACCTCGAATACGACCCAAGGCCCCGATGCGTCAGTACAACGTAGGCAGCCCGTTCGAGAGAATCGCCATTGGCATCGCCGGCCCGTTTCCCGTATCCGACCACGGGAATAAATACATCCTTGTGGCAATGGACTACTTCAGTAAGTGGGCGGAAGCCTATGCCCTGCCCAACCAGGAAGCCATCACCGTCGCCGACGTCTTGGTGAAAGAGTGGATATGTCGATTTGGTATTCCAATGGAGCTGCACTCGGATCAAGGCAGAAATTTTGAATCCAACCTTTTCCAAGAAATATGTCTACTGCTGAACATCCGCAAGACAGAAACTACGGCCCTACATCCGCAGTCCGATGGAATGGTGGAACGGATGAACAGGACGATCAACCGCCACTTGTCCAAGGTTGTCTCTGACCATCAAAGAGACTGGGACCAGTATCTTCATTTGTTCCTGATGGCCTATCGATCCGCAGTACACGAGTCAACCGGTCAAACTCCTGCTAGTATTATAATGGGCCGAGAACTGCGACTGCCTTGTGACCTGAAGTTTGGGATACCGCCAGGACAAGACGCTGCGGGAGAGGACTACGTCAGGAAACTTCGGCAGAGAATGGACGACATCCACGAACGAGTCCGGTTGAACATCCAGAGTGCCAGCGATAAAATGAAGAAGACCTATGACATCAAGGCCGACGCTGGAGGATTTAAGGTTGATGACCTGGTTTGGCTGTACAACCCCAAACGTCGTCGTGGACTATCACCAAAGTTGCGGAACTCGTGGGAAGGCCCGTATAAAATCGTGAAAAGGATAAACGACCTCGTGTACCGAATCCATAAGCCACCCCGAGGGAAACCAAGGGTCGTCCATTTCAACAGGTTGGCCCCTTACGCTGGAAACCATAACCAAGTACGCACCCTCAAGCCACCGGAGGATGATATGACGTTCGAGAAGTTTATGTCCTTGTATTCAAACGGGCAGAAAGTTCTACATGGGGTTACTAGAGAGGAGTCACGAGACCTTTCGAGGTGCCTGCTGACTACGCACAGCGCACTGTGTGGCAGAAGATCTTCGAATGTCCGGGGGCATCGCCGTAGTGTTCTCCAAGAAATTTGGTCAACTCAAACACTGCGGGAGCAGAATCCAGAAGTTTGTGGGTGCTACAGTTGAAGAAAGGCCAGAGAAACATCTACTACCTAGTTACCAAGAGGCATTCCTAAGATAAACCGTCCTATGAAGATGTCTGGAAGAGTCTCACCAAACTAAGAGATACTATGGTGGACCAGAATCTGGTGGATCTAGCAATTCCAAAATTATCCTGTGGTTGGACTGGAGAGTCATAAGAAGTATGCTGGAGGCGATATTGAGATCCAGCGGCGTCAAGATTTTGGTTTGCTGTAACCCTCTTCCACGACCGATCATGAAGACCGTGGAGTGTTACTTCCATCGAACTTCACGGTGCAGATATGGGGAGTCATGCAGATATCGTCACACTCCAAGGATGAAATTTCGGGACGAAATGTCTTTAAGAAGGGGGCAATGTAACGAACCTAGGCCGGACCTGTCGCCTCACGCGTTGCCATCGACAACGATGAGATCATTCCCGGAGATATTCGAGAACCATCCAGTCGCTCTGCCGCGGAAAAACAGCGGTCAATATTGGAAACAATTGGAACATGCCGGTCGCCAACTGCTAGAATTCGAAACATCGAGAATGCTGTATCGGAGATAAATAGGCAACCCTCAAGTGGAGTCGGACAGTCTGAACGAGCCCATACGATCGAGCTATACAGTGGCGTAATATAAATTAAGTTGTAGATTTAAGTGTGAAATAAATTATTAAAACCAAGTTAAGTTTATTTACGTTACAATATGTATTTTTCCTTAGTTTGGGGAATAACATCAACCTTATCCTTTTCCTCATACAATTCTTTAATGAAGATATGGCAATCATAACCACTCATATTATGGCATACAATGGGGTTGAAATTTGGTATTTTGAAATTCAAATTACAGGCAGAGTGCGCTGTTGGATATCTTTTTCTCCCCCTGAGATGGCAGTGGTCTCTGACTCTAACATCGCCTTCTGAGAGAGGTTTTTCACATATACCACAAGTAGTGGCATTATGGGGAAATTTCCCTTTCCTCTTCAGGTGTTTGTTTATGCATCGGTTTCACATACCTCAAATGATTATTATATAAATTTCTTAAATCTTCTTCTATTCGCATTGTGAAAACCTTTGCCGCATCACCACCTCTATACGAAACAAATTTTGTTAATTTATCATTAAAGGAACATTTTATCAGATAAGCAAATGAGTAAGCTTCGTGTTGAAAGGTTCTATTCGTGTATGGGAGTTCGGGATTTTGGTTCACTGTCAGAATAGGCTTTAGTACAGATTCGAAATCTGCATACACAACAAATAGGCACCTTCATTTGTCTTTCGAAATTTTCAAACATCAAAGTGTTACCGGCCACCATCTTTCCAAATTTATTGATCCTAAAATCAGTTCGCGGTATTGTTGTAGACACATGATTACAATCATGCATCTGGTGATGGAAAAGTAATCGCTCATTGGAAAAATATAATAAACACTCATCACAGAAAAAAATTTTGTGTTCATGTGCTGAAATCTGACTAGACACCAACCTTGAAAGATCTTTTATCCAACAATAATGACTATTTCCTTTCTCATCAGTGATAAGCAACAAATTGACATGTCTTTGAGTTTTTCCTTTGAGAGTAGCGTAATGTACCCACACTCTCATATCGAACTTTTATGTTTTCTATTTTAGACTCTAAACCATACATATTGACTGAAATATCATTTAAACACTCAAACGTTATTATATCCCGCAATTTAACTGGAAAAATTCATATTCGATTCAGGACGCTAAAATATGTGGGTATGGGAATTCCCACACGTAACGATCAGCAGGAAATAATGCGGATGTCACAGCCCAGGCGAAGCAGTGCTGATCTTCATTCTTCACATTGATCACAACTTTTCTATTCTTGATTAATTCCGGCAAAATGGTATGATGATCCACCAAGAGGGCTATATTTATTTATATTCACCCCGAACAAATTTTTTTCGTAACTCCATCCTAGAACAAATAAAATATTATGAAGGATTTTTTTTCGGTACATTTTGTATGTTACAACTAACCTGAATCACGCCCTCAAATTCCGTAGTTTGAGCGATAAAGATATCGCGAAAGGATCCAAATCCATTCAAATCGTGGATCGATCGACAATTCGGTTCGGTGAGTTGAATGATTTGATGTCTGTCAATTCCTGGGTTTGATGACATAACTGCCAAAACTTCCATGTTCACCTTGGATTGAGTTGTGTAATTTAATGATTTTTTCCAATAGTCCAATGACTCTGTGCTTGATCTCATTGAAAATGGCCCATACTCAGTATAACATCATCGCTAGCCACTCTATAGCTTGCAATGCGACACTTAAAAGCATTTTTGATCATGTGAAAGCCATTACCCAAATGCACACATGAATTCGTCCTGTGTGCTAATGTTCTATTGTGCGAATTGATTTACCATATGGAAAAGTCACATTACAACATTGACATGTATACAATGGCGCAAGTGACGAAGAGTCATCATCGTCATTATCCAATTTCACACGCTTTGTTGAAGAGGGACCTCCCCGACAACTCTCGCGTTGATGGCGACGCAGATTATCACTACGAGTAAACGATTTACCACAATTACAAGAATACATCTTTTAAACTTGCTCTCGATAGTCGAGGAGAAACTAATACAGGACATGCACCCACATCTCTTTTATGTAGCGGAGTGGGCACAATGAAGGTCACACTCCGTTTGGTTCCACCGACTCGACCTTGAAACAACGTCAGAGTGGATTCGTGTTGAGGTCACCTTGAAAATGTTCATCCGTTCACAGATCTCAACTCAATGTCAAGGTCATACAAGATCGAATGTGGGATAAACGATATGCTCAAGGTCGTCTCAAGGTGAAGGGAGTCTAGAGCGATATGCACTCCTCTCCCAATGCTCAAGGTCATCCCAAGGTAAGCCTGTTAGAACGATATGCACTCCACCAATGCTCAAGGGTGTCTCAAGGTGAAGGACAGACAACGTTAACACACGATCACGTACGACTATGTGCCTTCTGCCCTCCCAATGTTATCCATATTCTCGACCCTGAGTTACCCTTCAAAAGTCAGACTCCATATGAGACAGCCTCACCTTTTAATTATATGAAGTCCTCTACCCCGCCCTTCCCCAAGGTCACTTCCGGTTAAAGATACACTTACACAGATAGCCAAACCCCTTCTCAAGGTCAGGGCGTGCGTTCTACCCCGCCACATCTCAAGGTCACTTGCTTAAACGATAATTTCAACGCAACCAAACACCCTTCCCCGGGGCAGGGGGGTGCGTTGGGGGTCAGGTCATAAGTGGTGGGAGAGATCCGAACCGGCTTAAATCTCCTACTGGTGTGGTGAAATTAAAGACTGCGCCAATTTGTTAAAGTGGATTTTTTAGAAAAAATTCTTTTTTAAACTTTATTTTTACAATATAAAAAACAATTTTACGTACGACTAAAGGAATAGAAGTCCCTGATCGGGACATCCCTTTTTTAAGTTTGGAAATGTTTATGCAGAACTGCGTCTTGTTTACGTTTCTGATGTTTTGGGGCCCAGGTGGCTGAATGCTGACTATGTTTTCCTTTTCGACCCTTAAAAAATTGTTGCATACTACGTCGCCAATAACTGGGAGAATACGGTGATGTTTCGATATAACATATATGGTCATGAAAAATAACACAGTGGCGAGAATTTTTCCAGATTTGTGTGTTGTCATTCCCCTCTATTCGGTGAAATGTTTTTCCAGGCCAGTTTAAAATACAATATTTGGGGGAAAAATGGATGAGTATCTTGGAAACCATTTGAGATACAATAAAATGGTTGAAATGGGGGAAAAAGTTATCTGTTTAGGTAAATAGGAACAATCTGGCCCCAGTTTCGGAACCTTCAATTGGGCTTCAGAGGTAAAAAAAATTTTATATATCTAGTCCATGAATAGTTTTTTAAAATTTTTGGAATTTATTTTGTCAATAATGACCATCTTCTTGAATTTTCATTTTTTCGAAGAATAATGGTGGATTGTTCTTAGGCGCTTATATGGGCCTTTTTGTTTTCTTTGGGAAACCATTTTTTATTTTCCTTTCCCAAAATTTACCCCATTTTTATGTACTTTTTTTTTGGTTGGACGCCCCTTAAATTTTAATCTTTGGGGGGGAAATTCCAACAGTGGGGGGGCCCCGGGTTGATTAGTGGGATACCCTTCGCACCATAATCGCCAGCTTTATCAGGTCAGATTAACTCTGTCCCCCCCTTTTAAGTCCCGCTTTGGGGGGGTTTTGGTAGGGGGGGGAAAACCCCTACTGATGGCCGTCGCGCCCCCGGGCCCTAGCCGGACCGACGATGTATCATGATTATGGCCCCTTTTGTTTTCTTCGGTTTTTTTTTAAAGGGGTTTGCCCCCGGGGCCCCCACGCGTAAATTTTTGGGGGGGGTTTTTCCCTCAAAGTCACACAACAAAATTCAGTGCAAAAAAACCCCCAAAAACCTTAAATGCACAAACATCTGCCCCTTTTTTTCCAAAAATCACGTGGGATCCCCCCCACAGAAATTATAAACCTTTGCGGGGCAAATTTTTTTTTTTCCCCCCAATAACAGTGTTTTTTTAAAAATGGACCAACCTGTTCCCGAAATAAAAAAAGAATAAAAGGGGGAAATTTTTTTATTTTCGACGTTTTTTTAATTAATCGATACCTTGTTGGAAAAAATAGTAAAAGAAATAAAAACCCTTGACAAAAATTTTGAAAACCCTGCACAATGAAGTAAAACCAAAAATATAAAAAAAACAGACAGAAAAAATAATGTTGGGGACTGGTACCACCGACTTTAACCCCAATCTAGACCGCTGGGGGGTCATACCCCCATTACTCAAAAAATTCCCCAAAAAAAGATTCCATGTAACTTTGCGCAAAGTGAAAAAGCACAAATAATGTCATTTCAGACATTGAAAAAAAAGGCCCCCTCGGATCTGGAGATGGTTATATAACCGAGCAAAAAAATAAAAAAAAGAAAAAAAACATTGACATCAACGAGGAGCCATTATGGATTTTGAATCGCCCACAGACAAAAAATGCCCCCCCCAAAAAAACTCTTTGATTTTCTTGAAATTGGCAATCCATCGACCTTTTCAAAAAACAAAGCAATAAAGGCCCTTTTGGGGACACTTTTAAAATTTTCCCCCAAAGCGACCATAGTAAAAAAAGTGTTTATTTTGTGATTTTCTGTGCAAATTTTGGGTTTTTTTTTTAAATTTTGGATCATAATTCGTGCTTCAACTGAAAAAAAAACCCCCTTATTTGCATTATAGTTAACTGTTGGTCCCGCCCGACGGGGATAAGTGGGTTTCACTCGGTGTCTACGGTTTCAAATCAAAAATTTTTTTTCCCGGGTTAAGATGACTTATGGGGGAAAAAAAGGCTCTATGGTTGGCTGCAATCAACCTAAAAGATCTTACGGTTCAAAAAAAAAAGCCCCCAGGGGGCCGAAACAGACATCCCCTTTGTACATTGGGTAAAAACCCCCTTCTTCCCGGCATGGATACCTACCTAAATTTGGGGGTTTTTTGTGATTTTTCCTAAAACTTGATTTTTGCCTACTTGTATATCTCTGAACTATTGTACATTGGGAAAAAAAAGCCCCTTTAATAAATTATTAAAATATTATTTATATATTTTAAAAAAATGAAAAATTTTTTTTTTTTCAAAAGTAGAAACTTAATGTTTTCCCCTATATATGTACCTACCCCCCCAAAAAAAACATTCTTATAGGTATTGTTTTTTAATTATTTTGGGAAAAAAAATTTTTTTTTTAAAGGGTTCTGGTGACTCAATAAATAAAAGTATTTAAAAATTTGTTTTTTAATCTAAACCCTTTCCCCCTTTTTTGATATTTAGGAAATTTTTCAAAAAACCTCGATAAAAATCTTGTAAAGGGGGGGTTGTATTTAAAATTTCCCCCTCGTTTCGGGGCGTCCATCGTCTTAATGTATTTGAAAAGGTTTACCCCAAAAGTTTTTAATGTGAATACTGTATTCAGACGATTTCAATTTAAAAAAATTTGAAACATCGTGAAAACCTTTTCAAGAACAAAAAGACGATGGACCCCGGACGAGGGGGAATCAAGTTACCACTCTCCCAAACCCCTTTTTAAGGGGGGGTTTAATTTTTTTAAAAAATAAAAATTTTGGGGGTATCTTTTATTTATCAAAAAATTTTTCTATATACAAATATCAATATTGTGTATTTTTTATAATTGGTATTAAAAAATTTAAAAAGGGAAAGAAAAAAAAAAAAAAAACCTTTTTTTAATTATTTTGGCCCTTTTTTAAAAAATGGGAACCCTAAATTTTTTCTTTGGTTTGGCCAACAAATTTTGGTTAAAAAGCCAAAATTTTCCCCCTTTCATTTTTCCCCCAAAAATTCAGTAAAATTTTTTCCTTTAAATTTTTAAAAACTGAAGGTTTTTAATTTTTTTGTAATACCCGACCTGAAAAAAAATTTTTGTCAAAATTTTTAAAAAAATATTATTTTTAAATTAGGGGGTATTCCTTAAAAAAAAAAAACCCCAAAAACTCTTATAATAAACCCAAAAAAAATAAAAAATTTTAAAACAGATCAAAATTGGAAAAAGCCCTTTTGGAATTTTTATTCCCCCTTTATAATAATTCAAAAATTGGAAAATTTTTTTAAGAAATTTCAACTGTTCATGTACCCATTAGAAAAAAAACCCCCAAAGGGAAAAAACATACTTTGGGGTAACTAAAAAATAAAAAAGATTCGTTTTTTTTTCACCCCCAAAAAACCAGATTCAAAATATTTTGGATTCCCCCAAAAAATTTTATGGGCTTCATCTGCATTTTGGGGAAAAAATTTAAAAAAAAAAAAACGGGAAAAAAATCCATATTCATCGGGGGGAAACACCAAAAAATTTTTTCAATTCGGGGTTTTGAAATATTCAAAAACAGAAAAAGGGGGTTTTTTCCGATCAATCCTTAAAAAACATTTTTTACCGTAACAAAAAAAATTGATAAAAAAGTCAGAAGATGGGGATGTATTTTTCCCAAAACAGTTACCAAACCTCTGCTTTTTCCCAAAAGGGCTTCGGGGGGTCCTCTCCATCTGAATATTTTTTTTAAAATTAACCCAAAAAAAAAGCTCCCAAAATAAAAAAAAAAACGCTTTTTTTTTAAAAAAAAAAAAAAATACCCCCCAATGATTTTTTTTGGGATTATCAGTTTTTTTAAAACCCCCTATTGGGGCACGTGGTGGGGGGGCCCCCCTTGACCAAATTTGTCTTTTTCGGTGGCAGCTTTCTCAGTGTTTTTTGGGGTTTTGGGGGCCCAAACTTCATTAAAGTCAATTTTCAATGTCCATCCCCAAAAAAAATTTTTTTTGTCATTATTTCCCTTTTTCTATTTTTTTAAATTATTCAAAAAACTACCATTATTTTCCCCAAAAATTTACAAAACGGATTATTTTTCCCCAATATTTTTTTAATTAGTTGGGTTTTTTTAAAAATTTTAAAAAAAAAATACCCGATCAAAATTTTTTTTTTATGGGGGAAACATAAATTTTTGGGAAAAAATGATAAAAAAGGGGGGTATATCTTGGTATATCCAACTGTCAAAAATTCAATACCCCCAATTGGAAAATTTTTTATTTTTTCCCCCTTTTTAAAAAACCCATGATTTCTGGGTAATCAAGGGGTGTCCTTTTTAATTTGGCCCTGTCTTTTTTTAAAAGTGAAAGTTTTTTCCAGCGTTGGAAAGTTTTTTTTATGGGGGGGGTGTTTAAATTTTGAGAACGGCAATTAAAGTTTTAAATTTTTTTTACTAGAAATTATAATTTCCTTCCTTTAAAATCTTTTTCTATTTTTTTTTATAACCTTTATAATCTATAAAATATTTTTTACCGAACAAATATATAAACCCTCTTGAGCTATAAAATTAATTTTTTTTTGATAATTTAAAAAAATTCTTTTGAAAAAAAAACTTATTTTCATGGGGATTTTTCAATTCACAGAAAAATATTTCTATTCAATGAAATATTTTTCTTTTTTTTTTCAAGTCAACCATCTCATAAACAAAATAATTTTTAAAATAAATAAATTAACACAAAAAAAGAAATAATTGTTCAGGGAAAAAAAAATCTCCGCTAAATAATGGTGTGTGCTAAAATGTAAACAAACAAAAAATTTCCACCATCCCTGCTATTTCACAGAACATATTTTACAAGGCACTGTCTATTTGCTCGGCTGTGTGGGAGTACTCAGTTTGGGGAAAACTCAAGTATCCGAAAAATGAACTTTCCCAATTAATTACCCGCACATTCCCTCAGCAAAATACAGTGTTTTCATTTTTTATTGTTTTTCCCAAAAAAATGAAAAATGACATGAATGTGGTTGAGATTGAATCCAAACACAGAATGAAGCCAATGTAAATCTTTTTAAAAAAAACCCCAAAAAAGCAGAATAAAAACCCGGATCACCAACATATCCAAGGAGATCATAATTACCAATTCACGGATCCATTGAGCAAGTGGGAAAACTGCAAATTCCAATCATCACCTGGAAATGGAAATACTTATTTGAAATCTCACAGCAACTTTAACATAGATGAAGTTTTAAAAAAAGTCATTCTTACTGAATTTCTATACTGGTTTTGATGATGAAAACGATTTTACTCTTTCATCACTATCATCAAAAAACCAGGGACAAATTTTAGAACCCATTTTACCAGAAACGTATACTAATAACACTAAACTCAGTCATGATCATCAAAATTTATATTTTTTTTTGAGATTGTGACTTGGACTTTGAACATGATTTAGCTTATAGACATAACATTTCCCCAAACAACTGTTAGAATTTAATTTTTTGGGTAAAGTTTTTTATTCATACCTCATACAACTACCTTTGTGGCCAGGTAAAGTTTGGTTGTGAAGTATATCCAGATGCATTCAAAAAACTATATCCCAAATACAAAATTATATTAGTTCCAGAAATAAAAATCCAAAAATTTATTACAATAACCCAAAACAAGACATATTCCCCGTATAAATCCACAAATCTGGAAAGGGCTAATGCCCTAAGTCCACGGTTTTGTGTCATTTTTTATCTGAAATTTATCCAGGTAGAATCAGGACAAAAATTTATTTTTGAAAAGTGGCCTTATTAAAAACTGGACCCAGGTGATTCTGTGATGGCAGACAGAGGTTTCACATTGATAATGAACTTAGGCAGGTGGACTGTGATCTCAATATACCACCATTTGTGATCAAGAATAATCAACTAGATGAGTTGGGAGAACAAGTCACCAAAGACATTGCTAGTGAGTATATGCCTAACTTAAAAAATAGTATATACATTTTAATATGCTCCTGGTATTCAACTTTTAAATTTATTTGAATCCTTGGAGCTAATATTGCTTCTTCTCTATGAATCTTTTTTTTTTGTAGGTCTGAGAATTCATGTGAGAGAAAGATTGGTGAAGTGAAAATTTTCAATATACTGAAATCTCGATACCCATCAGTACAATGGACCAATTGAATAAGATATGGACAGTTTGTAGTTTGATGCCCAATTTTTCTAAAAGCACCTCTTCTAGATAGAACATGTGTATAAGTAATATATAATTATAAGTATTCAATTTCAGGAATTGTTTTCATTTAAATTCAAAATGTCCCTTCGTGTGAATGTGGAGATATTGTCAATATATTATGACAAACTCAAATTGGGTCAAGGGAAATAATTTTGAGAAGATATTCTTTTTACAACCTAATTGGTTTCCCACACTATTTCATGCCTAAGATTTCATTTGTATCTCTGTTAGAGATGTAGGTATATTAAAGATGAAAAACAAAATAATAACTGAATAAGAATAAACAATATAATAAATAACATAATATACAATTAAAAAAAATATTCAACATTCCTCAACTAAAAACAAATAAATAAAATATTGTTCCATCAGGTACCTACCATACATAAGTACTAACAGGTAAATTCATAATTAAAAGGAAAAAGAATTTTGTACCTGTTTAAATCACAAAAATATGTTTTTAACACCCCTAAACTAATATTTTCAGGTACCAGTTTAAATATTTTCACAAAGTTAGTGAGCTCAACATTTCCAGCAACTTTTCAAAATGATAAAAATAAAATTTTGTCAGAATGGGTAAACTCTGGGCTACCCATAAGTTTTCATCAAAATCGATTTCCTCTACGAATATATCCATGGAACTATCGACCATAAAATGGCACTTATGGAGTCCTGTTAAAGCCATTTGCCCTTGGACTTGAAAATAATAGGAATGCGTTTTTTTGAGATGAACTTCTCCACGTCTATTCACATCTAAAAATGGAGCAAAACCTCTTTCAATGCATTCAGAGATATTTAAATTTAACAAAACTCCTCCCTTTACCAATGTTTTTATTTCTAGAACATGATATTCCTTTGTAAGAGTATTTAGCACTATTCTGTCGGGAGATGCAGCTAGGAAAGGAACACCAGTATTCACACATATACCACAACTAAATGCTTTAAATGGGCATATTTCTCCAAGTATTATCTACTGCTTCGTTTTCATTTTCTATCCCCATTTCATAATACTAGTTTGAATGGGATTTTTTAGCAAATGTTATTGATCATTTTTTGATTCACAGGCCCTTTTCTTTTGATGACATCACCAAATTTACTGGAAGTCAATCTTTTTTTTCTCTCTTCGAACCATAATTTGCATTGATTTTGACCTCGAGTCTGTTTCTCCAATTCTACAGCGTCTTTCTCAGATATTTGGCAGTGTTTCAACAACATTCTCTCTTCCACAATTTGGTGAAATTCATGTTCCCATTTCACTGACAATGGAATATTGATATTGTCCTGATTATAATCCTCATTCATTGCATTTTCATTGGGATTGAGAAAGAGGTAGTGGTTTTAATTCATTGCTTCTATACCTCTCCTGAAAACTCAACCCATATGGTTTGAAAACTTCTACATGCTTTCTGAGGACTTCTTGGGTAAGCATTTCTGCTACATGATGTTCAGTAGACAGTTTCCTACAATTGTCCCAGTTTTTTTGTTGATTTTTTTCTTTGCTGGGTCTGGTTTGAGAAAGTTTATTTGATGTAGCGTGCATTTACCAAGCTAGCTGAGCCTGTTCCCCATTCCCTCTGTTTAGATGTGCAAGATATATCTTCTGGGATGTAGGATCGTTCATCTCTGATGTAATCCAGTAACTGCCACAATATTGAGAACACATGCTTACATCTACCAGAGACACCACCAATGCATTCACAATATCCTCCAGAAACGATACCATTATGATCTAGAAAAGTACTACTAAGGTAACTTTTTTTTCATAGCTGCCTCTACTTTGGCTTTCACTATGGACTTCATACCATCTTGGCTATAATGAATAAACATATTGCTAATTTTATTTGCCTTGAACATCCTGTAACCAGAAGATGATGTTTTGACGTGTCTTTGTATTGCAAGATGCTCTCTTCCTTGAAATTCTTGGGAAACCTATCAAGATTCCTAGTCCAAGGTCCCTTTGGAAGTGGAAATCTAGAGCAGAATCAACATCAGAACCTATATTGGTGGTGTATAATGTAAAATCATTACCTGTCGCTGTTTTCATCCATACCTTAATTTTAAAAGAATTATTATAAATATGAAACTTAAATAAAAGTATTTATTACGAAAATGGGCTTATTTCAAAATACAAGATACCTTCACAACTGTCAAGTGTCAATGATGACAATTGTCATCGATCATCGATGACAGTGATGAGTGATAGTATCAGATTACTGCCAACCCAAGAATGCGCAAAGAGCTGCCACCGAAAGCTATTGAATATGGTCAATGATGAATTCTCATTATACGGGATCAGCAGTCTAGATTAAGTGCGAATTTACACGATCAATAAATTGGTCAATTTTGTGACCTTGAATTTTATTGATAGGTGTAAACAGAAAATTGTCGTCAATTTGAACTTGACCAATAAATTGATAAGTTTAGAATCGGTTCTAATTTTTCATCAATTTTTTAGTGACAATTTGCAGTAACTTTCGGCCATGAATTGGATGCCTGCTAGAACAGAGATTTTCAGTTTATATTTTATTGTTTACGCAATTTCGCATACCCTACACCACCCGCGAGAAAAATGATGGTGCGAAAAAAAAACATAATTTACGTTGCATTACAATCGCAGCAATGTGCATTGCTGAATATAACAGACAGAGATGTAGAAGATGGTGGATTAGATTTCTGTTTGATAAAAGAGGAAAGGGAAACTTGGCATTAGTTCACGAAAAAATTCCTGAGTGCAGATCCTAATCAATTCGAACGATATTTAAGAATGGAAATAAGCTTATAAGCTATTGAATAATATTCGGAACTTTTCCTATAGTTAGACCATTTCTTGTCAGTATGTTGGTATACCTGAGTAAAAACTGTTACCAAAATTGACCAATAAATTGTCAGGTGTAAATATAACTCATATTGGTCAATTTTATTGTTCAATTTATTGATCAATTTTATTGGATCGTGTAAATTCGCACTAAGGTTATGTCGGTGACTAGTACATCATGGCCCCCCACTTGATTTTAAATTTTGAATTAATATGCTGACTTCAAAACGCTAAATAATATATTTGCTTCGTTTTTGAAACATGATATTGGTACACTGAACTAGCATCATTATTCATCATTCATCAATTGAAAGAGGTTTGGAAGGAATTCATGACGTCTTCCGCATTGCTCGGAACAAACGAACAACCAGATTACAGCAACGTGAGCATGACAAAACAAACGAACCAGGCATATAGATTATTTCGATTGTGTTGGTGGTGTATGGTGTACTTTAAATAAAGATGGAAGTACCCGCTCTGTCATGTTGAAAAAGGGACAGACCAACTTTGAGTGTAACTAAGTGCTACACTTTGCTGCAAACGAAAGAACTTAATATGATGTCCATTTCAATCAGACGTCACATTATTACTTATTACATATATTTATTATTTTGTTTAATATAACTTTGAGATTTTTTAAAAGTAAACTAATAATTCTTCGTACGTTTTTATTATTGTGTTGAGTGCTACTTTGTAGTATCTGGTTGAATACATTTTCTACATTCGTAAGATAATGATTACAGTTTTTTGTGATGGTATGTGGATTTTTTCAGTTTATATTTGATAGTATTTGTGTATTATTTGACCTAATTGACTATTATTCATTTCAGGCAGAAATATCACGAGAAGACGCAAACTTATTGAACTGCCTGAAAAAATTTGGAACTCGATGTTGATTTTAATGTAAAATATGTCAAAATGACAAACAAAGTCCAACCCATTTACGAGAAAACGTTCCAAATCACTATCATCTATCAATTTCAATTCGGAATGTTATTGCAGTGAAGTAAACCCTGAAATAAAACATACCACCTCATTCAAAGGCCAAAAGAAATACTCGTGAACCAGTCCTGAAATTCCTCAAATGACTCATAACATTAATGATCGAGTCAATCTAGAGCTGATAACTAAATCTCGAAAAAAGAAAACAATTCGGAGAATGTTCAAGTTATGGAGAAAAAACTTCAAATCGATTGTGGATGCCTGTGAAAAGGAGTATAGATAATAATAGTCATACGAAATAAATTTATGGCTCCCAGTTTTTTGAATGCACGTTCTTACACAAATATTCAGAAAACTGATAGTACGAATTCTAACTTAGGAAGCTGTTCACATCAAGCTAGAATGAATACAAATCCTTGTGATGTAACAATCGATGAACTTGCTAGTTATTTTGAGACTTTTGTACATATTCCCAAAAAAATGAGCTCAATGGCAGAGATGATGTATATTTGATTAAAGTTTCAAGCTTTTAGGATACTGATATTTAATTAATGATGTGTTAGTGTTTACTTTTCACTTTCAACAATTTTTGTTTCAGTTCTAAAATATTTTTTGAGATATTACAGATTCTTATTTTAGCCTTATTTATGGTAATAAACATGGATTTATTTTTAAATGACACTTTTTTCTTGACAGTTTTTAACATAGTTATTCAAGAATGAATAACAAGATCATAAATATTTTACAATTTCAACAAATAAGAACAATCAGTGACATTGTTGAAAAATTAATAAATGAAAATAAAATCAACAAAATTGGGAAAAAACATTTTTCAAAATATCTTTTTTTCAACTTCAAGACCATTATACTGTCTGGTTATTCCTGTATTTCTTTGCTCCAGCAGGATGAAGCTGCACAATTTTTAAAGGCATTTCTGTGCCCACCTGCAGAAATTGTGTATTTTTAGTTAATGTAAACAAAAGACACTCCTTCACTAAATGATTTTCACAACAAAACCACAACCGCTTTAAAAATTCTGGTGGAGATAATACAAACTCAACATTCCGATCTTTCCCTTTGCTGCACAGTTAGTATGGGATAGAAATGTAATCAAGTATATTCCAATGGGGGAATAAAAATTTTTTGCATTACTTGTTTAATCTGCAGTAAAACAAATTTATCAAAGGAATTATTTATATTAATCTGGTCATCAAGCAAATTTGTGACTTTTTTGCATTTATTCTAGAAGTTTGGTTTACAACCTTTCATTTCTATTGTAATATTTCCAACTAAATGGGGAAAACATGCAGTCAAAGGTGAGTAGCACAAGTTGAATTTGTTTTACCATTGACTATACAGTCCTTATATTTGATATTCCTTTTTTTTAAAGTTTGGCTGGCCTTTAAAACTTGCACAAGAACCACACTTCTTGTAAAGCCTTCCTAAAAAAATTTTTTGAAAGAATATACATCAGGTTTGAACAACCTTGTTAATTTGTTTAAATATATTTAATTCTCTATCAAAAAATTTTTTTTTGAAAAAGGAATATTATGTATATTACTGTTATACACATCTAATTTATGTTGGGTGGATGGTACTGTGCATTGTGATGTATGTATATGAAGGTTTATGGAAGACTGAAAATTATATTTAATAATGATTTTGTTATACTTAGTTGGGTCTAAAAAGTTTATAGAATTATCTGTTTCCTTTGTGAATTGCATTGATAAATCTGAAGAACTTTTCTAATTGTCTTTAGTTTCCACAAAAATGTCCACATATCAGTACCAGTAAAAGATTAAGAATTTTTAATTATTACCCCTTTATTGGAAGAATATAAATTATTGTTGAATTGAAAATAATTTGAGATAAACAAACTATAAAAACAGATTCTCACCAAATGATAGTTTCTTCTGGTGTAATACTGGTATTAACTTTTAGGAACAATGTCAAGCATTATTAAACAAAAATATTAGATTTACACAGTTTATTTATCTCAAATTTTTTTTAATTCAATAATATTTATACTTTAATAATCCCTTGAATCCATTATAAGCCAAAATATTCATGGACAACTTGGAAGACATTTTTTACAATAATCCTTAATTAAAAATTTCTTATACGGGTACAGATATGTGGACGATTTTAGTATGTTTTGTGGGAACTGAAAGACAAATAGGAAAGATTCAAATTTCATAAGCCGAAATTGATTACCTTGTCTAATCTTTTGCCATTGGTTAAAAAAACATTTCAAAGGTATAATAATTTTTTTTGTAAATGTTTATGAATCATCTTTTTGAATCCTCTAATAATTTCACAAGTTGGAACAGAATTGACTTCCATCACCAACTAAAGTGTCCCTTTCCATCAGCAGGTCAAGGCATCATTGTGTTGAGTCCACAAGTTTTTTATTCAGTAATTCTGGAATGGGTACTAAGAGAACCCAGTGAGGATCGAATGTAATGGAATAATAATTGTAAAAAGTATATATAATTGTTAGACTTCAGCTGACCGACAAAAGTAACCACAATTTTGGAATTATCAGAAGATAGGAAGAACGAGCACAAATTGGTGCACAAATTGAAGCCCAAATGTGAAGTATACACCATTTTCGTAAAACTAGATATTTTCAGTGAAGCCCATGAAAATTTTCAGTAGATCTTTTTCCGTTCTTGATGAAGTGGTGTATATTTACGATATATTCGTACCTTTCTCTCTAACACCCTCAAGTGTATGGGATATACACTTTTGGAATTATTAGCTTCATTTACATAATTTTTATCCCAAAATTTATGCTGTTGTCCAATATTTATTATGAATTCAATGGAATTTGGGAACAGTGGGCTCTGCAGCAAGATCAAGGTGATTGGCTAATCTGCACAGGAATCATTTTCATATGAGTCCATATTTTGAGTGGAGTTGTCTAGGCAGCAACTCCATACTGTTGGCTAGACAGTGTGTTTCATTGAAATTCGAAACTGATCAGTAATTTAATTCATACCAAAGTAAAGGTTTTATTTCCACTTGGAGAATCATAATTCCTTTTTTGGTCATTCGCTCTGCCAACTTAAATTTCAGTTCGACTCAATTCCTTTTATTCAAAGCATCCAATTCCATTATCATACTCAGAAATATTCACTTTTTATGTGTGAACTAGGAAAACTGACCAAACATAAGTTCATTCACACTTTGTTCTTCAACATTATGGACTCTAGGTAGCTCATTATATAAGATAACTTTTTTTGGGAATCATCTTGAAATATCAGGTGAAAAGAAATATAGAATATTTCTGTGGTTTATATTGAATCTTGCAATCAGAAATCTTCAATAACTAGAAATTCCTATTTTTCAGAGAAAACATTTCTGAGTAGTCATTTATCATACAGATTCCATGTTAAGAAACAAAATATTCACTATTTTCTTTTCGTTCAGTGAATATTTTATTTTATGGGAAAACGCTCCCATGGGTAAACTGTATTTTTATATTTTCTCAATTATTCAAGGGTTTCATCCTTTGAAAATGTCTAGGTCTTGATTTTCACATTGTTTCCCTTTTTCATATTTTTGAATACTTTTCAACAAATAATATAGACATATTTCAAACAAAGAAGTTTTATCAAAATCTTAAAATACAACATATATTTTACCAATCACCCAGGTAACAGTTTCGACTTGATCAGTGCAATCCACCCTTCAATTAAATTCACAAAGGGAATGAAAACAGATAACTCTATAAACTTTTTAGACCTAACTATAACGAGTAATAAACATATTTTTTAAATCTTCCGTAAACCTCCACATACAGACATGACAATACATAATACCTTAACACATCCATGCCATCATAAATTATCTGCATATAACAGTATGATACATAGATTTGTCAATATTCCTCTTTCAGAAGAAAATTTACATAGAGAATTAAATATAATTAAACTGCACTTTGTTAACAACCGTTATTGTTAAAAAATTATGAACAATATTATTTCAAAAAACTGTATAAGGAGGCTTTACAAGAAGTGTACCCTGCTTAAAATGAAATTTTAAAATTATTACATATTTCGGCCATACTACGCTTTCTTACGTCAAAATAAAATTTCAATACCTCGTACAAAACTGTTGAATTATTATGAGTAAATAAATTTATAAAGAACGATAAAGATAAATACGAGAAATCAGTAAAATCTGGAATATATAAATCAACTTGTTTTTGTAAAGTTGTTACATAGGCCAAACAAGCAGAACACTCAAAAATCGAATATCAGAACATATAGAAACTGTTTCATCAATGTAAAACATTCAACTTTTTTTTTTTTATTTATTTAGATTTGCGCATCAACCATGAAAGGTTATTAGCGCGGTACGCTAGATATAAATTTACAGAGGCAGTATAAATTATAACATAGTACATCATATTTCACTGTACAGATCAGTATACAGAGGTATCTTATTACATTCTTGGTTGCACTGGGGTTGTCTTTCAAAATGTTCTTGAGGTCCATTGGAAGGTTGCATAGTTGTCTTACTCCGTTGTACTTTGTGCACTCGGCAAGTATGTGTTTCACAGTGATGGCTGTTCCGCATTCATCGCAAGTAGGAGGATCATTTCGAGCAAGAAGGTGACTGTGGGTAATTCTGGTATGACCAATTCTGAGCCTTGATAGTAATACCTGAGATCTTCTATCTTTTGGGGAGTTTGTCCAAGGTTTTACTGTTGGTTTAACTTCTGCAAGTTTGGAGGTTGATTCGCTCCACTTGTTTTCCCAGGATCTGGTAATAGCGTCATGGATGTGGGGTTTGAAGTCTGATACTACTGTTCTGGTGACCTCTTCAGCTTCTACATCTGATACTGCCCTGGCTGCTGCATGGTCCGCAGCTTCGTTACCAGTTATAACAATGTGAGATGGTACCCATATGAGAGTTATGTGTTTTTCCGTTACCTCCAGTATGGATAGCTGTCTTTTGATTGCCTTCACTATGGGGTGACTGGAGTAAATTCTACGGATTGCACAGATGGCACTGAGGGAATCCGTTATAATCAGCGACTGCTGGATGTTTTCTTGTCCTACGTGGCAGAGGTCCTGGTAAATTGCATATAGCTCACCAGTGAAACTACTGGAGTATTCGCTAAGTAGGAACATTTTTGTGATATTGTTGCATATGAAGGCAGCACCAGTGCCGTCGTCTGTTCTTGACGCGTCTGTGTAGATATGCTTGGCTATCGGAAAATTGTTCAGGATACTCTCGAGATGAGTTTTGAAAATAATTGGGTTGGTGTCACCCTTTCTGAAGTGTGATAGAGAAGTATCACACTCTGGGGAGTTGATTGTCCATGGAGGGGCGTTGGGATGGTTGCTGGAAAGAAACGTGGGAATATGATATTATGTTCAGCTGTATATCTGTTTATTCTCTCATAGAAGGCCGGTGGGGATCGTTTTTGCCTCTGGTAAAGAGTGGAGTATCTCGTGGAGAACGTGTTAGGGAATGTTGGGTGTTCAGGGTTTGAGGCTATTTTGGCCGCATATGCGAGGCTTAGGTACTGACGACGATGGAGAAAACTAGTTTCTCCTGCCTCACAGAGCAGGTTTTCTACGGGGCTAGTGCAGAAAGCTCCCAATGCTATTCTTATAGCAGAGTGGTGCACCGAGTCCAGAGATTTGAGCACTGATTTGTTTGCTGAACTGTAAGCAGAGGATCCATAGTCTATTTTCGTTCTTATCAGGGATCTGTAAAGGCGGAGCAGTATTACAGTGTCGGCTCCCCACTTTTGTTTGCGAGAGTTTTCAGCAGATTCAGTCCATTTTGAGAGGACATGACAAGTCTATTGATGTGGTCCTTCCAGTTGAGTTTGCAATCGAAGATCATTCCTAAGAATTCTATTTGATTCACAAATTGGAGCTCTTCCCTGTCTAGTTTGAGTTTAGGGAGACTGGCTTCATTTTTAGTCGAGAACAAGATACATTTGGTTTTCTGTGTGGAAAAGGAGAAACCGGTGCTGGATAACCAGGTTTGGAGTTGCGACATCTGGGCTTGGAGGATAGAGGCCATTGATCGGGTGTTTTTTCCCTTAATAAGGAGTACTAAGTCATCGGCATATAATCGTCCTTTGACTGGAAGTGATACATTATCGAGGATGTGGTTTATCACTGCGAGGAAAAGTGTAACGCTTATGACCGATCCTTGTGGTGTTCCGTTTTGTTGGATCACTTCGTTTGACAGATATCCATCCACTCGTACTTTGAAACATCTGTTTCCCAGGAAGTTTTGAGTGAAGGCGAGCATGTTTCCTTGAATTCCCCATTCTACTAGCTGTTGGAAAATGCATTCAACTTTTGCTACTCACCTTTTGACTGAAAATCATTGTTTTGCTAACCAGTTTGAAATATTACATATAGAAAAGAAAGGTTATAAACTCGACTTTCTGGAATGTTTAGAAATCAATAAATGCAAAATATCAATATTTGCTTGATGTCCAGATTAATTTTGATTTATTTTACTGAAGATAAACCCCTAAGGCCCGGTATTTTCACCTCCGGTTATACTAGGAATAAATTAACCAAGGGTTAGAATATGCTTTTGTTTAACGTTTATTGATAGTCAAAAGCACATTCTAACCATTGGATAATTTATTCCTAGTATAGCTGGAGGTGAAGATACCGGGCCTAAGGGATATAATCTGCAGTCTCTTTAATGATCTCTTGGAATATCCTTATTACTGTATATCCCTATTACTGCTGGCTTATTTAACATGAAAAATCGTGATTGTTGAGTTAATATCCCCACCTGAAGACATGATTGAACAGCGAAACAAGTCTTTTGTAAAATTTTATTTAATATAGATTTTTAGAAGTATCGGCCGCGTCAATTAAAAAAATCAGAATTTATAGTTTGCTTATATGGACTTCCTCTTTGCGGGCCCTCAAAATTACAAAATGAAAAATGTTTTTCTTTGATAACTTTCAAAGTGAATATTCAAAGTCATCTAAATTTCAGTGATTGACTAAACAAATGAATTCCTTCGATGAGCTTTCATGCAGGAGTCAGTTGTTTTGCTACAAAGTCAGGGACTACCCCCGATGGTCCACACCCCAAAACTTTGAAATGACTGGGATTTGTCAATATGTTTTAACAAAACAAGGTTACCTGGACAATTTCCTGAATAAAAGTACTCGTGTGGAAAATCGATCGGAGCAACGATTTTTGATAAAAATGCATTTTTGTTCGACGACATCCAAACTGAGATGTCCACCATTATTCGAAAAGATTAATTTGTAATGAAAATAGAAATGATAGGTACAATGTTCATAACGAATTTTTATCATACAAACACGTTTACCTTACAGAACTCATGGTGTAAATAATCAATCGCAAGCCTCAAGAGCAAACAGAAATGCAAAATTCGCTACAAAAACTGCTCAATATGACTCCCGTCTCCCAATACATTTTCTTAGTCGGCGCAAACACCCTCTCTGCACTTGAAATATCATGCCAGAGTCGTTTCGTATGGCTTCACAATGTAATGTAATTCTATTCAACAAAGCATCTCTGGTGTGAATAGGTGTAGCGTAAACGAGGCTTTTTAGATGCCCCCACAGAAAGAAATCCAATGGATCTAAATCCGGAGACCGCGGTGGCCATGAATATGGCCCACCTCTACCAATCCATCTATTGGGGAAAATCTGGTTCAGATGGTCCCGCACAATCAAACTAAAATGAGGAGGAGCGCCATCATGCATGAACCACATATCTCTTCGGGTTTGCAATGGAACATGTTCCAAAAGTCCATTCAAATCGTTCTGAATGAACTCCAAATAACGTTCTCCATTCAATCGGTCATGTAGAACGAATGGTCCTATAAGATGTCCTATGATACCAGCCCAAACATTCACGTTGAATTTCCGTTAGTGTTTGGTTTGCAATATCCCATGGGGATTTTTTTCGGCCCATATGTGGAGATTATGAGAGTTGATTACTCCATCTCTACTGAAACCTGCTTCATCAGTGAATAAAACTCGAGTAATAAAAGTCATATCCTCTCTTTGCTTATCCAGGAACCAATTGGCATATTCCAGTCGTAGTGCTGGAAAATATTCAGGTGTCATGGCATGTACCTTCTGGATGTGATATGGGTGAAGCAGTTGCTCCCTAATTATTCTATGAATAGTGGACTTGGATGTATGGAACTGTTCTGATAGGTTTCTGATGCTCATTGAAGTATCATCAGCGACAGCTTCCAAAATATTTTCCTCCAATACAACGGTAAGCACAGCCCTAGGAGCGCCCTCACCACCTCGTTTTGGCAAAACTGAACCTACAATAATATCGAAATAAAACAACAGGCTCCAATTAATTATCCATTAGACATACGTTTCTCTTGTCGGTAACGTTCGATTGGGAAAATGCTCGGCATACAGACGACGGGCTTCTGCAGCATTACCAAATGCTCGTCCATACAATGTATGCATATCTGCATATTCGTTGAATGTAAACTGTTCGGCCATATGAAAACACTTCAAACTGTCCTATTAGAATATCGACAATACAATGACAACTCACCACTCAACAAAACAAAATCGCATTCCAGTTGTCATTTTTTATCCACACTAATTTTATTTCTTTCTACAAGGTGTTTTTGTCAACATCTGTGGAAGAAATGGAACATAAATTTATTCACCGGATATTTTTCACCTATCCATGTGCAGCCGTTTTTGTAGTTTATTCGTTTGCTTTTTATTAGTGATGTCTTCCGATGTGGGTTTTTCCAGCTAAATTTATCTTCGGGTTAAAGATTTTCTCCCATGAAATTATACTTATCAGTGAAACTCCTCAACATTCAAGCTGTGAATACGAATTTGCAACATCCAAATGTTGAGTTTCATGAGATTCAGATAACACAACACGAAACATGCTTATTCCACGCGTACATACAAAATATGGACTGAATTCGATATTTCATAGTGGAGTAACTTGTTAGTTCAAAAACACCACGAATCTACATAACTTGATATTTCATTTGAAAAGTATTTACATTGTGAATGAAACTTTCAACTAGGTACTGTACTTTTTGTTTACGACTTTATTTTAGCATATTTTGTATTATCCCTGTTATAAATGTTGTTGAATTAACGTTAGCATTAGTATTTCCACTGTGCAAATTTTTCATTTCAAATAATGGTGGACAATCGGGTTTGATGTCATCGAGTAAAACTGCATTTTTATTAAGAATCGTTGCTCCGATCGACTTTCCACACGAGTACTTTTATTCAGAAAATTGTCTACGTAACCTTATTTTGTTGAAAACTATTGAAAAATTATCTGTCATTTCAAAGTTTTGGAGTGTGGACCATCGGGGGTAGTCCGTTCCTGACTTTGTAGCAAAATAACTGACTCCTGCATGAAAGCTCATCGAAGGAATTCATTTGTTTAGTCAATCACCAAAATTTATATGATTTTGAATATTCACTTTGAAAGTTATCAAAGAAAAACATTATTCATTTTGTAACTTTGAGGGCCCGTAACTTGGTAACGAAGGCTTTTAGGAACAAAAGTTATATGAAGTACTGGTGATATTTTGACCCCATCTATACATTCCCGAGAGGAAAAGAGGAAGTCCAGGGACACCCTGTATATCACTTATTGTGACAACAAAGCCAGAATTGTTGAACAATATTTAGGAGTTAAGTTTTAGATTTTAAACAGGTTCTGGAATTACCATATCTTTCAATCAGAAAGGGAGCACAGTTTTCGAAGATGTGTAATTGAGACATATTAACCATGAATGTCTTTGCCAGGTACTTCTACAAAGGTGAAACAATGACATTCATTCCTGAAAAAAAATTAAATAACTCTGAGACTTGGTGAAGAAGAAATAATTTGAATCATAAGACAGTTGTTATACTTTACATTCACATTTTATTTATATCTCAAGAATCAGTTACCTAAATTTCGCCCAGTATATGAATGTCAATAACTGTCAAGATGTTTGCCTTGGACATTAAGAATATTGGTATAAATGTGTGCTCTGTTGCCAACAGTTAAAAAAACAGGTTTAAAATGGAATATTCATTTCTATTATGTAATATACACACTAATACAACAAATGGTATTTATTGAAAAAATAAATAAAAACTCTCACACATTCAATAAACAATTTCAAATTGAAAGCGTAGTTTTCGAGTTCATAGATGTTGTGCTCGTTAAAGATTATAATTTAAAATTAGCAGCATCGAGCAACGCATCACATAACAGCATTTTCACATGCCTATGCCCATGTGAACACTTTGCTGCGACCTACAGCCCTGGGCTGTGCTGCGACGCTCTGCTTAGGTGGGAACAGTATCATTTAATTACATGTAGACAATTGTAAGCAGTATTTTGCTGCGTCTCGATGCTGCTTAGTGGGAATCGGCCTTTATTCTTGACACTCTTTTGGGATAATAACCTTCCACAATGTGTAAATAAAATTAAATGGATCAGGGAATCTATACATGTGTAGACCTTGCCCTGATGAGTTACTGCCTACACCAAATGATTTTTCACGAACGGAATAATATTCAATTAATAGTAATAATTTATTTTATTTCATATTGTAAGAGATACAAGAAAAATCAATCCAGGTAAATCAAACAAAAGAAAAGACGTCAACGAAAAAATTCAAATAATTTACAAAAATCTGCAAAATTGTATGGTTCCAGTTGGACCAACATTTTCTTTATTTCCATCTTGAAAATTTTTTCACATTTTATAGACTTCATTCAGTATGGCAGAATGTTGAGGAATTTAACACATGGGTATTGAAATGACGACTTTTTGTCACATATATATATATATATATATATATATATATGACTGGAACCATTTTAAACTATTGCCTCCTATACCATAGCTATGTAACTTTGTGATAAATAACTCCTTATAAGCTTTGGATAGGTCCACGAACATTCCGATTTGCTAATTCTACATTTTCTAAATGCCTCAAATTGAAATATTGATGTATGGGTAGACCTACTTTTTATGTAGCAATGCTGATTTTCATTGAATAATTGGCAAATATTCATGAAATTTATCAAGCGTTTACTCATTGCCAGCTGAAAAAGTTTAGAGAATCTAGGCAGTAAACTTATTGGCCTATAATTGTCCATCAACTCAGGATTCCCTTTCTTGAATATTGGTTTAATTACAGCATTTTTCAATCTATCTGGGAAAATTCCATGTTTGAAGGAGTTATTCATCACATAGCAGAGTATGTCTTTTATGTATTCTACAGAGGTCTTAACTATGCTTGTAGGGATCTCGTCAATACCGCTAGTGTGTTTGTTTTTGATCTGTTTTGCTAAATCACAAAGTTCTTGAGGGTTTACTGGTGTAAGGAACATTGATTTGTCAATTTCAGGGACATAACTACTGAAAGGACGGGTTTCTAAGTTTTTTAAGAGTTCAGGTATCACTGACAATAAATGTTCGTTAAATTCATTTGGGATATCATTTGCATTTCCATTAATCTTTATTTCCAGGACCTCTGTTGATTTACCTGTAATTCCTTTGTAGATTGACCACATGCATTTACTTGTATTGTCTGATCTCCTGACTCTTGCTTCATATTCACTGGCTTGATGCCTTTTCAATAAATTGTCATATTCCGGTTTTGTCTGTCTGTAAATGTCTCTGTATCTCCTGTCGGTTTGTGATATTGTTAATAATATATCTAACCTTGTTGAAAAGGGAAACATTCTCAATTGAATAGAAAGATTTTTCTGTGAATTGAAAAATCCACGATGGAAGATAGTGACTAAAGTTTATCTTTCAGTTGCATATGATTCCAGATCTGATTTTATGAACATCCTGTTCATATTTTCAACAAATCCATATACCTCACCTGTTTTTACAATCCATAATTTCATGGTTCTGAGGTGAGACTTTCGTTTTTATGTTGTTTTTGACGAGCCTCTGAGGAAAGTGCAGATCAAAAATATTCCAGTAATTATTTATAAAAGTGTTCCATTGTTTATTGACATCTCTTTCCTCAGTGTGGTACACTAAAGACCAGTTCTGTTGTTTTAGTGTCAAAAAAATTCCTTTTTTTCTCCTCTGTAAAAATCTAGCATATCTGCAAGTTCTGATATTTTCGATTTTTGATTCAAAGCAGAGTTTTTGGGCTGTGTGATCAGAAATGTGATATTGTAAAATGAAGGTTTGTTTAGGGGCACAGTTTCTAAAAATATTGTCAATACAACTAGCGGTATCATTCGAGATCCTGGTATATTCGAATATGGATGGCTTTAATCCAAATGAGTCCTGCAGTGTTAAAAAGTCGATAGTTTGTTGGTTGTGCTTTAGAATGTCAATATTGAAGTTGCCCGCTATAACATAATTTTGTTACTCTCACAGCACTTTGATAAAAATTCCTCTATTTTATTAAAGAATATCTCAATGCTGGTGGTCTATATATTGACGCAACTGGGCATTTTATGAGATATACCTGAAAAATATTCTGTTAATAACATCAATAATGTTGAGTGTTGACATTGAAAATATAACCAAACCTTCTATTAGTTAAACAGCGGCTCTGTAACTTCGATCGACAACAAATATATCGCCCTCTTGAAACCATGCCCCTACACCATCCATATCCCGCTCAAACTCATTACGTAGAATTCCTGCATCATTGTTTCGAGAATCGGCGAAATATTGTCCTTGAATTTCTAAGATATAGCCATCGGAGGCTACGATTATAGGTGGTTTGAGGAGGTCTCGTCCCTTATATCGGATGAGAATGATTGTGGCACCACTTGGAAGTTGCTGCTTTCAGGGATATATATATATGTTCCATCAATATATACTATCACTTTGCGTTGTTCTGGTTCATTGTTGTTTAACCGATTAGCAAAACTAGTTATATGTCGAGCGATAAAATCATCCCTGTCAATTGAACCAAACCCAATATTCTCCGGGACAAATCTTTGTAAGAGGGACATAGTGTTTTCCATGTTGAACATAAGAGTATAAAAATAAAGAATAAACAGCTCTAGAAAATAATAATAAAGATAAAAAAATTATCCTTATTCAATTAAACCTCCGTACATTGTTCACAGCCATGCTAACTGCTTGCCTTGAAGTATACTCGAACACAAGTCGAAGAAAGTTATCCGATAAACCTTGCTTGAGCTTGCATAAAAATGTTAATAGATCCTTCCTGCTTATGTATCTCAAAGTCTTTCAAAATCGTTCTTAGATAGGGATGTCATAGTTTTCAATTCTTCATCGGTAAAACTGTTGTGATCAGAAAACTTCCACTACATTTTTCCACAAGTTTTCCTTAGAGCTTGAAGAAGTTCGCATATTTCCGTACCCTTTAGATTCGATGGCTTATTAACAAATTCGAGTCCTGTTATAAGTTGCCTTAGGAGGCGACCATTCTCGTCCAAATGTACTCTACAACTACGTGTACCGAACGAAACAAAAATATTTCGCACAATAAAAACGTACTCTATCTGTCAATGGTAATCTCACTGTTTTCATGAGCATTACATATCAAGCATGTTTGAGTAGCGGTTTGTTTCAAATAATTGATTCTCAGGCAATCTGGATCATTTTCTGTTTCCATAATTTCGTCTTTAATTGATGTGAAACAATTCAGACATACATTTCTTCCTCTTGTCTACCCAGAGAGCGTCTATGAGTAATGGCTATGATTCTTTTTTCTTCATCTTCCTCCTGGTCAATTCATTTCAATTGTTGTAAGCACTAGGAATATCACATAAGTACTTAACACCTATGAGCAAATGCCATTATTTGGGATTCTCTCAGAAGAAAATGATTAACATATCATATGTCAAACAATATGAATAAATGAAATATTCATCAACATACACAGCCTCCTCCGAAAAACTGTAGAAATATTGAGCAGTTTGAGGAAGCATACTGTGATGGTTGAAAACTTTTGAAATACCCTAAACCTAACTGATTTGACTCTGAATGTACGTTATAAATGAATACTATAGTTTGCCATGCGGCTTTTTTTTTTTTTATGTTCTGGTTCCCACGAAAAGGGATATCCTGTAATGTTCAGAGAACATCGTGGGAACCAAGGGAAAGAAGGTAGGAGTTGGTGTTCTTAAATTTCTGGAGGTTGTATGCCTCGGGGAACACCTCCCTAGGCAATGAGCTCCAAAGCCTCGCTGTTCGTTGGATGAACGAGTCTTTGGAAAGTGATGTTCTGCAGGTCTCCAAAGTGACCACGAAGGGGTGTGATGACTGAACTTGACGGGTTAATCTCGAAGAGACTGCCAAAGCAGGAACGATTGTTGATATTTCAGAAGAGCATCGCCCATGAAAATATCTATAAAATAGAGACAAATCGCCAACTTTTCTACGGTGTTCCAGGCAAGTGAGCGAGTTTGTAAGCGAGGCATCACCGACGAGACGAATTGCCCTTTTTTGGACAGAATCCAATAGCCTCAGGATATGTTTAGGTGCCGCGCTCCAAATGTGGGAGCAGTATTCCAGGACAGGTCGGATCTGTGCCTTATAGATCATAAGCAGCTGAGTGGGGTGAAATAGCTCTTGGCACGAAACAAAACCAAGTTTTGGGATGCACTTTTGGCAATGGACCTCACGGATTTTCCCAGGAAAGGTTATTGCTGATAGTAATACCAAGCATCGATATGGATGACTTCCAGTGGTATGGTTACTCCTGACAAAGTTATGTTAGGCACTAGTGAGATCGGCTTTTCTGGAGAAAAGACATGCTTGTGTTTTGTTTGCATTGAATTCTACCAAGTTATTAGATCCCCACTCGAGAATTGTTTCTAAGTCCATATTTATATTATTAACATTTCTTCCTCGTTCATTTCTGGTTTCACGGGCTGATATTGGGGCCCTGGAAGAGAAAGCGGTATGGAGGGTACTATCATCGGCAAAGCTGTGTACTGGACATTAAGTTGCTTTCAACAGGTCGTTGATGTGAAGTAGAAATAGTGTTGGTGCGAGAATATATCCTTGCGGAACACCAGCATTTATGAGTAGAGTGTCAGATGAAGCTCCATCGACCACTACATGGAGAGACCTGTTTGAGAGAAAACTAGCAAGCAGAGAACACAGCTGAGGGGGCAAGCCATAAGACGGAAGCTTGGCGAGGAGTCCCTGGTGCCAAACTCGATCGAACGCCTTGGAAATATCTAATGCCACAGCTAAAGTTTCTCCATACTTTTCAATAGATAGCGCCATATATGTGAGACGTGCGAGCAGGTCACCAGTTGATCTCTGATGGCGGCAGCCATATTGCCTATCGTTGACAATTCCTGAGTCTTCCAGATATTTCATGAGCTCGATGTTGATGGCTTTTTCCATGACCTTTGAAATAATAGATAGCAGTGCGATAGGTCTGTAGTTGCTAGGTAGGGCCTTTTTGCCTTTTTTTGGGACTGGCTGTACTCTTGCAATTTTCCAATTGGACGGAAATACCCCCAAATTGTAAGAGTGGTTGAACAACTTGCAAAGAACAGGTGTTAGTTCGGGGGCACATTTCTTGAGAACAATCGGCGGGATTCCGTCAGATCCACAGGCTTTGTTGGTGTTGAGACCCAGCAAAATATTTCTGATAGTTCGTTGGCGAAAGGTGATCTCGGGCATGTGACTGTCAATAGGTGTAATGTTCGGGGGTTGTTTTCCAGATGAATCCAGAGTGGAAATTCCAGCAAATAGGTGCGCAAAGATATTGGCTTTTTCCTGGGCAGTCGTTGCTAGTGTTCCATCTTCTTTGGTTAGAGGTGGAAATGAGCTGGAAGTGAAGTTTCTTCCCACAGCTTTGGCGAAAGACCAAAATGAACGGGATCCGTTAGGACATTCAACAAGTTTTGATCTTATTTTGGCATTGTGGGCATCTTTTGAGCATTCTATTGTCTCTTTGCATATGCCTCTAGCCTCGACATATGCTGCTCTGGTCTCAGGGCCCGGATTTTTTAGCCATCGATGGTATGCTGCCTGTTTGGAAGCCACAGCTCTAGAGCAGTTTCTGTTAAACCAGGTCTTATCGGATGATGTTCTTCTTTCGGTATTCGGTATGTAAGTTTGCATCCCCAACATGATGATTTCAGAAATTGTCTCAGCACATCGTGTTGGATCTACTGAAGAGAAACAAACTCTCTTCCATGGAAACGCTGAGAAAAACATACGAAGACCTTCCCAGTCGGCCGAATTGTAATGCCACATGAGACGGGGGGGTATTGTGCAGCTCGATGGTAGATGGAAAGAGCATGTTATGGAGATGAGGGTGTGATCAGAGTTTCCAAGTGACGCACAAACTTCTATTCTATACGGGTCAGGATTGGTGGTGAGGAAAAGATCTAGTGTATTGGCAGACTGGTTGTTGACATCAGGGATGCGGGTTGGTAGCTCGACCAGTTGTTCTAGACCATGAGTGATGGCGAAGGCCTCGGCTTGACGACCCGCATCATCTGTTTTGTTAGAGAATTTGAGCCAGGCAGCGTTATGTACATTGAAGTCTCCCATGATTATGGTTTCAGCTGTTGGATGGTTCTCCTGAATGTAGTCCAGTTTGAGTGATAAAAACTCAAAGAGGTCGTTATATGAAGGTTCATTAGGTGATAGGTAAAGGCAGCAGAGGAACTTAGTCAGTTTGGTATCAGATAGCTTGAACCACATCACATCAAAGTCTTTCGGTTCCAAACTCTCTTCACGCTGGCATGAAAGGTTAGCCTTAGCGTAAAGGCAGACTCCACCTTTGAACCTGAATCGAGAATGGAGTTCGTAACCAGGACAAAGCATATGGACCTTGTTGGTGGACGAGTTTACTTGTGTTTCTGTTAGAGCCAGAATATCCGGTTTTTTCGTCTGTAGGTGATGGTGGACGTCATTGATGTTCTTGTTGAGTCCGCGGATGTTGCAAAAATTAATCTTTAATGTTGAGTCCCCTCGAGTACCTCTCGCCCGGAAATCAAAGATCAAAGCAAGTCAACTATCAAAGCAAGTCAACTATATGCAGTGACTTGACTGTGGATACATACGAACTCAAACCATTACATTAGTATTTCTAATCTAGTAGAGAGAAAATCAGAATGAAATTGAAATGGATTCCTTAAGAGAACTGGAGTTATTAGGCTCTATTTTTTTCCAGTATCAGAAATGTAGTGAAACATTACGTCTTCATTGAATTCAATAATTCAATTCGACTAACGCATTTACTGCAGTCCATATTTGAGGCTGCAAATAGGGACGAGCCGATGCCCCAAATAGCTTGACTTATATTCATACACACAAATGAAATAACAGTTGTTTTTCAACTTGTTAACAAAATATTGTCGATAGTTAAGCAACTCTTCTGGAGATCAATTTAAAAATTGATTTTTTAATATTTATTATTTGATTAGTTTTTTTAATAATGAATATTTTATCATTCAAATAGCTTATTTCGAGCATAGTATTGAAGATACAGGTTTTCAAGTTGCGTTTTCTAGTTTCAAATCTTCTTTTCGATGTTGGACACCCTGAATAATAATGCATATAACTTTTTTTGTAATGCTTATGCATACGAGTGATTTTTCCACTTACTCTGTAAACGAGTGACCAGTCTATTGTATTTTCATTCATGTTATTGCAATACGTAAGTCATGTTATAGATTTGAGTGTTTTGATTCCGAACTTTTTTTATTATTTCATCCCCTTCACTACTTGTAATTACCTAAACTATTGAGTTTTGGTATTCACTGTACACTTTTGAATATTACTGACTTTTGATTTGATAAGATTTTTGCATTAAAATGTATTGCAATCAAATAAATCTTGATTTTTCTATGAAAAATGCCATAACAATGCATTTTGAATTATTCAACTATGCCGCCCTCTAGCGGCTCTCCTAATCATACGACCCACTTATAACTTGCCAAAATTGTGTAGTGTCTTGAACCAACAAAATATTAAACAATTATCGAAATTTGCTGAAAGACATTTTCATAGGGTTTTGTGCCCTGTCCTTTACAAATATTTTCAAAATCGAATTGTTATCAGATCCTAGAAATATCCTTTAATTTTAGGACAGTAGCTGATAGATTTGGGATCGGTAAAAGTACATGTTGGGATGTTTTGTATAGAACATGTAGGAATTTACTAAAAATGAATTCTGAAAATAAAATTATATCTTGGCCAAACAGGATAAATGCTCGTCAAATCAGTGATCGGTTTGAAATCATGAATGGTTTCCCAGGTTTGTGCAAATTTCGCACATAATGAACACTTTTCTATAACATTCCATTACAGGAATCATCGGAGTATCTGATAGATGGTTGCCATATTCATATATTGAAACGAAAAAATAATCCAAATTCCTATTGTAATAGAACAATTTTTCATTCTGTGTTATTACAAGGTGTGTGCGATGACAAGATGTTATTCTTGGATGTCTATGCAGGAGAGGCTGGATCCATGCATGATTGGAGGGGGTTTACAAAATCCGATCTGTATCAGAGAATAAATAATGGCTCAGCAGAAATTCCCAATGCTATGCATATAATTGGAGACCTTGCATACAAAATGTCCCCCAAAATGTTGGTGGGTTTCAAAGACATTGCAGGTCTGAGTAAACATTAAAAAATTATAATTTGAAACTATCACAAAGTCGAATAGTGATTGAACATTCATTTGCATATTTGGAAGGGAGATTTCCACGTCTGAAGTCATTAGAAACAATAAGACATGACTTGATTGCATATAATATCAGGATGCATTCTCCATAATATTTGCATATTGAGAGGAGATTATCCTGAATCGGAAGGCATGAAATAAAAGAGCAGAGAGAAAATTACAATGGAATTGCAGGAAATATTGATCTACCAAATAATATGGTGGAAAAAAATAAAAGAGATTTCATAATGCATTTTAACAGAAACAAAAATAAATCACAAACCTTAATAATAAATAATGAAAATACACATGAATATAACAAAACTGAAGATTCAATAATAGAAACAACATGCATTCCAATGAAATGCCAAAACTCAAAGAAAACAAATGTGAAAAAAAAAATATGTCGAAACTAAGTTTGATGTTGCAGTCAATTTTTATTTTTGTATGTGTTGTATTTTTTCTTTATGGCGGCGTTCCACAGCATTGGCTGCAACTTTTCTTTTCCTAGAAAAGGAGGACTCGAAAGATTCATTTTTTGATTTTGAAGGAGTAGGTTCTTCAATGACATTCTCTTTGTTTGGGGATGAAGATATGGTATATACTCATATTTTCTCCCTTATGATTCACCACTAATTCAGCATGGCTACTACAGGTGGCTGCCACACAAATTTCTGGTTTGTTGAATAGAATAGTGTCCATATATTTCTTCGAAAAACTCCCATTTCCTTCTATTTGTTCCCGCTGTAGAATTGTGGTCTTTTATGTTTTATTGAGTAATGAGGCAATCTTTTGGTCCAAATATCTTTTTTTACCAATTTTTGAAAATGACATCATGTTCCTGCACCAACTTAATGAGAGTAAGAGATCCCAGATAGCACAAACATTCTCAGAATATTCTCACAAGGTGCGAAAATGTCATCTTGTAGAATATTCTTTGGAATATTCATGGAATGTTCTTGGAATGTTGCGAACATTCATGGATTGTTCCGTGGAGATATTCTAATAATATTCTGAAATTACATTCCTAGAAGCTCCTG